>VOPJ01012840.1:0-24298 GCA_014673585.1 Semibalanus balanoides
AAGCTGCCAAACTGTGGACAATTGTCAAATTGCTGACAACGGACATGAGCTACTGAGCTGCCCGGCTTCCGAAAGCTGTCGAGAGCTTTTGGGCGTTGTCGAGCGACCCGACACTTGTCCCATGTTACCGAGTTAACTGCCCACACACACCTGCAAAGTTGCCGAGGCTGACCCAACACTGTTACAAGAGGCATAGCGACCATTCAGTAGCGCATGCAGGATTCCATTTCAGGGGGGGTCAGAGCACTAAAAGCGGGCCCCTTGTGTGCGGGCCCCCACTTATTTTTTGCAAACTTCGCAGATTTCGGTCACTTGTTTTTTAGCGGGCCCTATACAACATGGGATCTGAGACATGATAATTGTTTTGTGAATTTAGAGCTCCGCGACGCTCCAAAAATGGGGGGGGGGCAGAGGCATTATTAAGTCAATTATTTCCATCAAACGCCCATAGACGTAAATGTAAAAGTCCAATAAGTCGGGGTGACACGTAACCTGTCCCCCATGTGGTGGAGCCCATGTTGTCAATGCCGTGTAAGGTGGTATGTGTGTGCTACTGATGTGCGAATTTTAAGTGCGTATGCTAATGATGCACAGTACAACTGTCAAGAGTTGACAAAATGAGGTCAGTGACAACACACAGAAGTGGTGGCTGGTGAGCCTTTACGGTATTTTCGTAGCTGGTATTTGTGATCAGTTAGCGTATTACATTGCCGATTTGTTTACAACATCGCAGCAAATGTGGAGGCGGTCTCGCACATGACTTGGGAAGGCATAACCAACGGATACAGGGCCTGCAGTGTCAACCAGTTGTTGCATGGCAGTCCGGAAGCTAGCAGACCGTAGCTGCACCCTTCGTAGTTCGTCCCCTCTGCACTGTAGGGCATAGGCGTCGAAAACAGGTGGAAGGGGGAGTTGGGGAGAAGCGTCTCCCTTTCGTTGCAAACAGGGCTGCGTTCCCCTAACATTTTCGGATTTTAACGTTACGCCTATGGGCGTTGCATGGAAAGAATCACTTCAGAATTCCAAGTCCCCCCCCCCCTCCAACTCTTGGTTCGCTGCGACGCCCATGCTGTAGGGTTCAAGCCTTGTGGCTCTAATTTGCTTGAAATAGCACAATCATCGATACCAAGCTTATATTCTCATCAATACGATTCATGTATATAGTGAACACCTGACATACACACGGCCATGACTCATTGACTCATGCACGCTTGAGAGACGTTCTCCTAAAAGCGACAACTAGTGTCAGCTTAGAAAGAGGTAGGTATTGTACACAAAACACGTCTACTTGATCTTACGGAGCACGTGGAGCGCAGAGCTAGACGAAGTTTCCTAAACTTAAATTAGCAAAACTAGTGACAATTGAACCAGTGTCAACTGAATCGGTGACAACTGCACTGGTGACAACTAGCCCAGTGAAAACTGAACCAGGGACAATTGAACCATGGACAACTAAACCATGGTTCAGTTGTCTCTGGTTCAGTTTTCACTGGGCCAGTTGTCACCGGTGCAGTTGTAACTGATTCAGTTGTCACTGGTTCAATTGTCACTAGTTTTGCTAGGACAACTAAACCTTGGTTTAGTTGTCCTTGGTTAAACCATGACTTAGACAACTAAACCATGGTTAAGTTGTCCGTGGTTCAGTTGTCTCTGGTTCAGTTTTCACTGGGCCAGTTGTCACCGGTGCAGTTGTAACTGATTCAGTTGTGTGCGTGTCCCGTAAGATCAAGTAGACGTGCTTTGTGTAGTGGCCCCCTCGTTTTTTTCTTCTTCTTAAAGCTGACACTAGTTGTTGCTTTTAGGTGAACGTTTCTAAAGCGTGCATGAGTCAATCAGTCATGGCCGTAGGTAAGTCAGGTGTGCACTTTATGCATTAATCGTATTGATGATAATATAACCGTGGTATCGATGATTGTGTTGTTTCAAGCAAATTAGAGCCACAAGGTTTGAACCCTACAGCATGGGCGTCGCTACGAACCAAGAGTTGGAGGGGGGGGGACGTTGGAATTCTGAAGTTGATTCTTTCCATGCAACGCTCATAGGCGTAATGTTAAAATCCGAAAATGTTAGAGGGACGCAGCCCTGTTTGCAACGAATGGGGGGACGCTTCTCCCCAACTCCCCCTTCCGCCTGTTTTTGACGAATATACCCTACAGTGCAGAGGGGTCGAAGGGTGCAGCTACGGCCTGGCTCTGACTGCCAGAGGGGACGAGGCAGCGCGCGACCTAGCCGCCGCCGCGCCGCGCGGTCTGACTCTGACTGCCAGAGGGGACAAGGCAGCGCGCGACCTAGCCGCCGCCGCGCCGACAACTGACAACTGGCCGACAACGGCGGCTGGGTACCGACTACCGATACGCCGTACTTGCTGAAGTTAGTGCTATTGGAAGGCCCACGATGATTTGATGACCCTGTAGGAAAAAAACTGAGGAATCTAAATATAGCATCAATTTCAAAATATATTGACTCATGTTTTTTGGAAATCAAATTTTTAAATATTGGAGCTCAAATTTTCAAATATTTTTATTTGTATTCTAAAAAATCTATACATATGTAAAAAGCTGTAATCAAACTCTATCATCTATCTTGTACGGTTTAATCTGTGATTAATGGTTTTCAACATAAAGCCAGTACAAAAAACAGTTTTTGTCAAAAGTCGAAAAACAGCAGTCACCCATAACTCTTAAACCGTAGCTCAAAATGCTCTATATTCCTCAGAATCGTGTTCAGGGCTAGAGAAAAACCCCTAGCCAAGTTGTCGCCTAAATTTGAGGGGGTCAGGTAACACATTTGCGTTTTGGTGGGTGAGTTGATATGAAATGACCCATTTATTGAGTTTCAAAATGTGTCGAGAAATCAATAAGGATAAGCATTACAACAGAAAAAAAAACAAGGACAGAAAAATATTTTCTTTACATATGAAACAATATCGAGGAAACCTTTACATTTAGTAGCAACCAAGCGCAGATACAATTATTTTGTATTGATATAGAATGTGCTAGATTATAAAGTTGAAAGACTGCTAATGATTAAGATAGGAAAATAGGCTGTATAAAAATAACTACATAACCCTCTGCGCTATATCTACATCCGCGGTAGGTTTTTTATTGGATACTCAACGATGCCAGATACAATTTACGGCCATTGTCCCTTCGTCGAAATCTAACATTTTACGCTGAACTGAATACTGAATATTGACTGAACATCTGCGAGACATTACAGGAATAGATTGACAACTCATAAACTAACTGGCTGTGTTATGACATCCAACGCATAATCGTCATGCCTCAATTTATAATTGCGATTTGCAGGTGCCGTGAGCAAGCTCCTACCTAAGCACTCCGCAGCAGAGCTGCGGCCAAACAATACATGTGATCCCTTGAAGTGGAAATTCCGCGCATGCGACTTGATATATAATAATAGATAGTTATGATTAGTGTGAACTGCGAACCTTTTATCATAATGTCGCAGAGCGTGGTTCTTTGTTTTTTCCTCACTGATTCGCCGTATACCCGACGCGAAAACGACAGGTTTATCTGCTCCGTTTCCAAGTCTTGCGTTCAGGTGATTGAAAAATAGACAGTGATGTGATGTGGTAACTGGTAACCAAGGCAACACACAAATGTAGGCTTCCGTCCAGTATATTAAGCTTTTGAGGAGGCTGGAGAGGTTTATATTGATCGGTGCTCCTCTGCACCACCGAGCTTTGTCAGAAGCGCTTTATACCTCGTGGAGCTTGGGAGAGACTGTCGCCTGATAGGGCACATAACCGACAGCCGACAACGCTTGCAAAGTGTCGCCACCCAGTGGCGACGTATGGTATTTTCGGATGGGGTCAAAGAAACCCTGGGGCCTGGGGCCCCCTCGGCCAAAGAGCCTTTCACGGCCAAAGGGCCCCCTCCCAAAATATTGGGCGAAATAGTTTGTCTCCTTGAATTAGACCACTTTATTTTGCAAGGCCCTCTAAATGGTCGCAAAAAACGTCGGCCAGACCCGTTTTGAAGTCTCATACCTTCCGAGGTCCCCCTCAGGCCTACAAGTACAGAGCCCCCAGACCCTTAGGCCGACTGAGGGCCTTCTGTCAGCCTTAGAGGGCTCCTCAGGCTCGCGGGAGGCACCATGGGGTCCTCACTCTCGGTCATGTTTTGTTTGGTCAAAAAGAATACAAACAATAGCTTCTTGGAGATAATAGCTCTTACAAATTTATTGGGAGGAAAAATCATTTATTTGCCCCGCCCCCGACTTCTGGACTGGGAGGGGGCAGCTGTCCCATTGCACCACGCAGGATGCGGCCGGGCGGCAAACTTCTCAGCAAAACTGAACACAAATAAATGTCTAATTACCTATTATTAATCCTTGCGTTCAAAAGTAAATATCACTTAAAACATGAATGGACTAATTCATTTAGTTTCCATTGAAATAAGCTATTATTTAACAAATAGCATATAAATAACAAAATATGAACTATTTACCCAGGCTTTTAAGTTACCCAAACATTCGAGAAATTCCAGCACGAAACGACCAAAACCGCAACAGCCATCTGGCATCACCAGAGCTAGTTTAGGATAACATTGTTAATTAGAAGTGAACTATGGTGTTACCATTCATATGGAATATCCAGATAAGTGCATTAATTCACAAAGTTTCGATTGATACGAAACAATACTGGGAAAAGCCGTGTTCTTACGAGCTTTAGACTCTGAACTGAACTTTAGACTCTGAATACTTACATATACGAATGTATAATATGGCCGTGCAACACAGCCATTTAGTTGATGACGGCGCCCTCGGGTTTGAGATGAGAATGCGGACGCACCAGCAGCCACGCCTTCTGTTCAACTAAACAATTAACGTGCTGATCGCCGACACTTTCGGCGAATAAGGCAGTGTTTTAACCGTCACATTCCCGGCGAGAATCCCTGGAATGTTTTTTCCCAGATCAGTGCCGGCGCCACCATAGGGGCAGGGGTGGCAGACTGCCACCCCTTCCGTGACACTGGGATGGCATTTCCACCCCTCAAATTTTAGCCCACCGTCAACATTTTACTAGTGCTGTTTTGCCAAAATTGTGAAATCTGGTGGCTGTTGAAATATGGCAACAGTTATGTGTATCGGTAACCGCTTATACCTTACTCTTACTAACCGAGAGCACGGGCAACGCAACCAAACTGTGCCTGTCAACCACTGGGTCGGCAGTCAACAGTACGGCGGCAACGGGCAGAACAAGGCCAATAAGGGTGGGGCTGGGCAAGGCGGGACAAGACAGGACAGGACAGGACAGGAAAAGACTGGACGGGACAGAGGTGGGGCAGAGGCGGGACAGACGTGGGGCAGAGGCAAGGGGCAGGGCAGGGCGGGGCGGGGCAGGGCCGGGCAGGGCCGGGCAGGGCCGGGCAGGGCCGGGCAGGGCCGGGCAGGGCCGGGCAGGGCGAGCAGGGCGGGCAGGGCCGGGCAGGCCGGGCAGGGCGGGCATGGCAAGATTAGGAGCAGGAGGGCTTAGTTTAAGTGGCGGCAGAGCATCGCAGACGCGTTAATATTGAACAAAAAAATATAAATTAAAGTAATATTTGACTTGGAGACGCCGTGTTTGCACTAACCACAAACTGCCATGGGGATAGCCTAAGATCCTCGAAAATCACACGGTTGTAGCGATGAGCAAAACAAAATTTGCTAGATAGCTCGAAACAACTTCTATCCAAAGATATACTGGCTATTTTATACAGGTTTTAGGTCAGGTCAATATTTCCAATCCAGTGTGCCTTACCCCCTCCCCCCCCAACAACAACTTGGACGAGGAAGTGGGTCAAATCAAGGGAGAAATCTGTATTTTGTGGATTTTGATGGTACTTCAAGCGGTTTTCTTAGCTTAGCCCCCAAACTTTTCTGGAAAAGTTACGCCCCTGTGCGGATATGTCATGTTACAATCGGCAATCACTAGAATACATGCCACAAGATCGACCAGAATCTTGTCGCGACAGGGAAGAACCCATGTGCCGAACTTTGGAGGCTTATCACAACTGCATAATTTGCCTTATAGTCCTATTATTGTCATGTTATTAAGAAGTGCCTACCTATCGTATATTACATTGTGCTGAACCACCTTTATCTACGAGGCGGTACTTTCATAACAAGATGTTATTTATATCAGCGGATACGCCACAGTGTCACCAGTCATCACGTGTTGTAATTAGATGTGCACACAGCAGCCAGACTCAAAGGAAACCGGACACAACAGCGACCCGTATGCGTATCTGTGTACCATCATGATAACCATGCTCAGATGTGGGCTACCCGACGCGATGGGCCAAATGACTTATTGCATGTGCGAACGTGTGCACCCGTTTTTGTATCTCAGAAACTACTGGCCCAATCGAATTGAAATCCATCATACATTCCCTTCGCACTCGCTTGTTCATCGTCATTTTTTAAAGGTTTTACTCGGTGCCTTACTGGTAAATAACACATTTAAATAGGACAAAATAAGATGTGTTTTAATCTTGTTTGGTGCGAGGTTTTTATACATTTATCCTTCCGTGATGTTTTTCCAAGCAAAGGGTGCATGCATACCTACCGCCCACTTAATCAATTTTGCCACCCCTGTCAAAAAAACGTGGCGCCGCCCCTGTCCCAGATCAAATAACATTGAGCTGTAATGTTTTACCGCCCTCATGTGCTAACGACAATAATACATACTACACGAGGCCGATTAAATAATTTATTTAGGACAGAAGTCGTCCTTAGATTTTCCGCCCGAGACCAAAGGTCGAGAGTGGCCAAATGACCACTCTCGACTTGGGCCGATATAATTTCTTTAGGACCTCGGTCGTTGTAGGATTTTCCACCCTCGACCTTCGGTCTCGGGCGGAAAATCCAACAACAACCTCGGTCCTAAAAAAATATTTTTATCGGCCCCGTGTGGTATTTATTATTATCATATGTCTACCTCCGTTTTGAAAACTGCGTAAACAAAGCTTGGTAAAATGATAGGCCCGGCGGGCCGAAAACATTGACCAATTGTTTTAACATTGTTTTTCAGAGAGTTGAAAACCTTTTACCATATGCCGAGCAATGCAAAAAGCATTAGCGCGTGGAATGTGGTATTTTCCGCATTATGCACTGGCATACCGCACTGGTGGCATATGGTATAAGACTTGCTAAACTCTGCTGTGTATGTAGATATTTGTGATCTCGGCGTTTTTCAAAACTACTTCACTCGCTTCGCCCGTGCAGTGATAAAAAACGCCTCTATCACAAACATAGTTCAGTTCAGTAATGCTTATTACCACACGCTTGTGCTAATGCTAAAAACATACTGATACATATGATAAATTGATATCTTGGCATATGGTAAAAGAACCGCGAAAGATTGCAATGGTGTTACAAAAGGCCATGAATGGACTAGTTACAGGTTGCGTGATGAATATTGGCAAAATAATGCGAAAAATGTGTTGATTAACGTGATACACATTATTTTGCATACAAATCAAATTCGCGACGATATTTGTATTACAGGTTTTATTATTTATAAAAAGTACTTTTGATTTGGTACGTCATTTAGCATATAATATTCGCCGGCCTTATGCAAAAGCATGTTGGTTCCGGATTTTTCCCGTGGCAAATACAAATGGTTAAGCGCTTTCCTCTGATTTACTGTTCACACCAATCTGATCAGAAATTCATGGACATTTACAACACTGTTAATATTCAAAACACAAATCTGCATCTAAATATCATCTACAGCACCTGTTCAAGATAGGCTCCATTACGGCTGAGGCACAGCTCTGTCCCTCCACCTCATACTCACGAAGATGCTTATGGGTACCATGTTGGTGGGGATGGTCCGCACTGCAGCTCCCCATGGCTGTCTTTAGCTTGCTTCCCTGGTCTGGAGATATTCTTCTTAAACACCTATAACTTGCTTAGCTTACCTCCACAGGATGCTATTAAGTGGGCTCAAATCCAAATGCTGCTCTTACTGAAACACTGCCCCAGAAACCACTTGCAGAAAATGCGAACTGTGCCCTCAATGCTTGGTTTTGAAATAGCTTCTGTTCGGGTCCAGAGCTTGTATGGAATGGAGAATATATTTAGATTATCCTTAGGAATCCGTCTTGGCTGTAGCTAATCCGTTAAAATGCCTTTGAACTGTCTTTAAGATAATTGATTTGGTCACAGGGGAAAATTCCACAATTTTGTTATGTGTTTGCTTCTGTTCAGCGTCGTGATTAGAAATTACATTGCATCTGTTTAAATTAGCCATATCACGTGTTTTGATTTTCGTGCGATAAATATCATGTTTATTTGTCCGAAGAACCTCTATATCAAAAATAAATGTGCCAACCGAATGCTCAAGCTACCTCTGTAACGTCGATCGCCTGAAACTATTGCTTAATTGCGTTCACGACCAATCAGAGAGAGGAACATAATTAATGTAAATATATCTAATATTAAAATTGATGATAATTAGAAGAAGCTATATTACATTGACAAATATATACAATTTTAAATTAATTCGCGTCATCAAAATTGCAGTAAAAACAATGGGTAGGTAACCTGCAACTAGTCCATTGTATGTTGCTGACTTATATAAGCACAGCACCTCATGCCCGAGGCAATTAAGGGCCTTTGGTTCTCCATTAGATTGTCATTTTGGAACCGCTGCTGCAGGCCCGGAAACTCTTATATGACTTATTTATTGTCTCGTTTCACGATATTCCAATACGCAAAATAGCTGCAAATATCCAACGTATAGCTTGCCCGCGCGCGCTGGAGGGGGGGAAATATTATCCCCCCCTCCCGATTTTTCTAAAATAACTTGAAAACTATAAAACAGATAACGACATTCAAAAGTATTCAGTACCTCATCCTTAAACATATGCATCAAAAAAATGGCAAGCTTCGGGAGATAATAAAAACACACACACACACACACACACACACACACACACACACACACACACACCTACACACACACACACACACACGCCTGATGTTCCTATACATCCTAAATGATATGACCGAACGGTTGACCACCTGCTTTGCAAGACCGTTTCTTTATTAAAAATGGCAATGTGGTCATGGACTGGAAAAGTCTTAGATTGCATCATATGGACTTTAATTCCATCAAGTACCGTAACTTTAATGAGCACGAAGTCTTCGCGTGACTTTGTGGTCGCGGACTCTGTGGACACATACTCAGGTGTTATGTCGGCACAGAGCGATTGCTAAGCCCGGAGCCTTTTCTGGAATACGAACTTTTGCGATATTGATGTCTGTGTGTATGTGTATGGAGTACAAAACAAATAGTTGTGATCAGTTTCTCTTCACCGAACTAATGCGCTCGTCCGGGTGGGCGTCAAACCAGAATGGTTTCCGTTGACCGAGTCCGCTCGCAGAGCTATGGACCTGCTAATCAATGTTTACAATCCAGTAAGTGACAGTTGAATAACATTTGTGTTTTTAGCAGCAGTGCTGCTGCACGGAATACATATACATAATACACACATCATGCATACCGAATGAATGCAACACAACATAACCTTCAAAAGAGAAGTTGGCTCAAATCCGGATGCTGGCGTCACTGGAACACTGTCCGAGAAATCACACTGAAAGAAAAGTTTACTCAGAAGTCAGAATTCAGATTACCTGAGTCGTCACTACTCACTAGCGTAATACTCGCGATACTCAGGGCAGTACTCATGTTATGCCAACGTAACACTCATGTCGTGGTGAGTATTTTTGCGTGAGTTGCCCAAACCCAGTAATGTATTACTCATCCTACCAACTCTGATACTCACCTAACTCACCCCGACATGAGTGCTACCTTGGTATAACATGAGTACGTATCGTGTGTATCACGTGTGTATCAGTGAGTATTGATGACTCAGGTAATCTGAGTTCTGAGTAAGCTTTTCTTTCAGTGCACTTGCAAAATGCAACCGTGCCCTCAATTTTGTTTTAAAATAGCTTCTGTCGGTTCTAGAGCTTGTATGGAAAGAAATAAAAATAATCCTTAAGATCTGTTTGGATGTAGTGAACCGTTAAAATAACTTTGAACTGCCGTTAAGCTTATTGATTTGGTCGAGAGGTAGAATTTCACAAATTCTAGTTATATGTTTGCTTTTGTTCAGTGATGTGATTATCAATTAAAATGACATCTGCTTAAATCCACCATTTCAACGTGCTGTTTAATTTCCGTGCGAATAAATGTGATGTATTTTTTTTCCGTGAACCTCCATCCTAAAATAATGTGTCAACCAACCTGTTGAAAACTACCTCAGGTAGCTTTGATCTTTCTGAACTATTGCAATGGGGGGGGGGGGGTTCGGGGGTGACGTCACGACCAATTGAAGCAGAATTCTAAATTACTTAATTATATGGACTTCATTATTTAAACTCCTGATCATTCAGAGGAATTTATATTATATTGACAATTTATTTTAAAAAATCATCAAATATATGAATAGAGTGCGTAAGTTTACATGCAACTGGTCAATTCATGCGCATTGCCTGACACCGAACTGTCTGCTGAATCCACCACAGTTTGCCTATTCTGGTCTCGCCACTGCGCTGCAACTGTACAGAGGACACCGTGCTCTCCGCCGCGCTGTCGAACGCCTGATCAACAGTACCGACAACGGCCGCATATCGCGTCGTTAACGACGGCATATCTGTTGAAAGCGTTCGACAGCATCGATCACGGTGCCCTCTTCACCAAGCGTTCGTGGTGAGGAGGACGTCGAGGATGTTAAGGACGCCTCTACCCACTCCACAACTCAGGGACGTCGAAGATCACCTCACCGGTACCGCTGCACAGGGGATCGGTAACTGATCGTGAAGCACAGGGATACGTAAACTGATCGTAACACAGGGATCGTAACTGATCGTAACAACAGGGATCGTAACTGATCGTACCACAGGGAAATTGTAACTGATCGTGAACACAGGGATCGTAACTGATCGTAACACATGGCATCGAACTGATCGTAAACACACGAAAAGCCAACTGATCGTAACACAGGGATCCGTAACTGTCGTAACACAAATCGTAACTGATCGTAACAGCGATCGTAACTGGAATCGGAACACAGCGATCGTAACTGATCGTAACACAGAGATCGTAACTGATCGTAACACAGAGATCGTAACTGATCGTACCACAGGGATCGTAACTGATCGTAAAACAGGGATCGTAACTGATCGTAACACAGGGATCGTAACTGATCGTAACACAGGGATCGTGACTGATCGTAACACAGGGATTGTAACTGATCGTACCACAGGGATCGTAACTGACCGTAACACATGAATCGTAACTGATCGTAACACAGGGATCGTAACTGATCGTAACAGAGGGATCGTAACTGATCGTAACACAGGGATCGTTAACTGATCGTAACACAGGGATTGTAACTGATCGTAACACAGGGATCGTAACTGATCGTAACACAAGGATCGAACCTGATCGTAACACAGGGATCATACCTGATCGTAACGCAGGGGTCGTAACTGATCGTAACACAGAGATCGTAACTGATTGTAACACAAGGATCGTAACTGATCGTACCACAAGGATCGTAACTGATCGTAACACAGGGATCGTAACTGATCGTAACACAGCGGTCGTAACTTATCGTAACACAGATATCGTAACTGATCGTAACACAGGGATCGTAACTGATCATACCACATGGATCGTAACTGATCGTAACACAGGGATCGTAACTGATCGCAACACAGGGATCGTACCTGATCGTAACGCAGGGATCGTAACTGATCGTAACACAGATGTCGAAACTGATCGTAACACAGGGATCGTAACTGATCGTAACACAGGGATCGTAACTGATCGTAACACAGGGATCGTAACTGATCGTAACACAGGGATCGTAACTGATCGTAACACATGGATCGTAACTGATCGTATAACTGATCGTAACACAGGGATCGTAACTGATCGTAACTGATCGTAACACAGGGATCGTAACTGAAGGTAACACAGGGATCGTGACTGATCGTAACACAGGGATATCGTAACTGATCGTAACACAGCGATCGTAACTGATCGTAACACAGCGGATCGTAACTGATCGTAACACAGAGATCGTAACTGATCGTAACACAGGGATTGAACTGAATCGTAAACAGGGATCGTAACTGATCGTAACACAGGGATCGTAACTGATCGTAACACAGGGATCGTAACTGATCGTAAAACAGGGATCGTAACTGATCGTAACACAGGGATCGTAACTGATCGTAGCACTGCAGTTTGATCGACTGTCAGATCACCACGCAGCCTCGGTGGCCGCGATTTGAGCCGGCAGCAATGGTAAGGCTTTGACATTCGAGGCAGAGGCACCGAACGCTGGCCACTCAGAGGAACGCTGGGGGAACCGGTGGACCCCCACCCCCTCCTCCTCCACCGGGAGGGGAGGGGGCTCGCCTCCAGGCTTAGTCGAAGTCAGCCGATCGCAGACGCCTTACTGCACATTAGTTTAGCAACAACATCGACAGGCGTACAGGATCAATCGGATCAGAAGCCAGCCAGCCAGACGGACAACGCCGAGCCGATAGCAGGACAGGCACTGTTCCGCGCCAGTTGCAGCGGTTGCCAGCTAGGGAAGGGGTGGAGGCCACGGATTTGGCAGAAATGGAACAAGGGCGTTCAGGGTCAAGCTTTTGATGCCTAGGACATGAATCCAGTTCGATAGGGAGGGGCAGATAATCAATCTAACATCCTTAACCCTCGCCCTGGTGGGATCATTTTGACACCCTCCTCTGAGGCTTTCCGGAATAGCGAGAAAAAAAGGTTACAGCGGCACGGAGCGCCGCCAAATTTTGTGCAGCTGTTAGAACATGAATTGCCCACACTTTGTCAAAGGTTTGTTCTCAGAGTATCTCAGGTCAGGTCACAAGGTCACGTCAAGTGACATTGCCTTCCAAAATGTTTGTGATCGTGCCAAAGCCACGGCCTTTGTTCAGGATATTTAAAACTTGCAGGATTTCATAAGGTCATTACGAGCGAGCGTGAAGCGCTCGCTCGTCTTTATGTGGTATATGGGAAAAATATGATCATAAGCAGCCCTACCCATCCCTATCCAACCCTACCCAACCCTATCAAACCCTATCCAACCCTATCCAACCCTTTTCAACCCTATCCAACCCTATCCAACCCATTTTCAACACTGACGAGACAAACAACATAATTGGTTAGTTGGAGTTTGTGGTTGGTCCATTCGCTCGTCTCTATCTTAATCCATCAAGAGTTAAAAAAAAAAAAAAAAAAAAAAAAAAAAAATTAGCAAATATTGCTGATGACCTCAGATGACCCCAGTTGACCTTGCAGAGATCATTGATCATTAAATGCACATGGGTAATAAAGAATAGGCTAAATAACATGATTCTGAAATAATTTCCCTGACCCAATGCAAATTGGCTGAAAAGGAAGCATTTATATATTTTCCCATTCACCTATAATAAGGAAGTCAGAAAATTGAACTGACCTTAGGTCACCGATGAAAACAAATCCTAGATACATCACTTGTAGATACTAAGCAGCAAAGTGCGGTAGTTGGCGATGAACGAGCGGGCGCAAAGGAAGTGTATGGTGAATTTCAACTCAATCAGGCAAGTAGTTTCTGAGATACAAAAAGGTGCGCACGTGCGAAACGTTGCGCACGAGAGTCACCCACCCCTGACTTGTTGAAAAGTGGCGGCTGAGAGATCCCTCACCACATATGAACTTTGAACACAATCGGTTCAGCCATTCCTGAGATATATAATAGGGGTGTGTCAAGTTTTGAAGTTCACCAAACCCGGTCACCATTCTTATGCTTCAAAGCGTCTTGACCTGTGCGGCCTTGGAAGGAAAGGTTTCGAGAACATACAATAATTCGAAACGTTCGCCTATTATGTGCACGAATTTCTGCGTGAGAAAAGATGTTGAGGCAGCTAACAATGGATGATTCTGTGCGATGAACACCTCAGGTTTTAGTCGGATGTTTTGTTTGTTTGTTTGTTTATGTCAGGTGCAGATCCGGGATGATGGTCAGGGGGCGCCAAACACCAAAAAATCGGCCTCTGGGCGCCATGGGCACGACCCGGCTCAGGGGAAGGGGAGTATTCCCCTAGATCCGTGCCTGTGTGTGGCCATATTAGAAGCTTCGGATATAGCGCCCGTTGGTTATAATAATGCCCTGAAATGCTCGGTCCCAAAGTGGGCAGTATAAGCGGCGTTTACTGTGTTACAGATTCAGTTACCATGCATTGTTTTTGCACATAAAAACAATAGCAGCACACGTAATCGCACATCAGATTCAACCAAGTCACTTTTTCAGATCCACCACCTCTATCGATCCGCAATTTCATAAACCGCTAAAGCTTCGTAGTTGGCGATGAACGTGCGAGCGCGAATGAATGTATGGTGAAATTTAAACTCAATCGGCGAGTAGTTTTCGAGAGATACAAGAAAGGTGCGCACGTGCGCAAGTGCAGAGGCAGCATCCCTGACATAGATGCAAAAATGCGGCTGAGAGCTCCCACACATCACCAAATTTGAATACAATCGGTCAGCCGTTTCCTGAGATATAGAATAGGGTGGCATGTGCGCACATCGCGAGGCATTCTACCCTTGACTTTGGAGAATGGCGGCTGAGGGGTCCTACATACAACACAAATTTGGAACATAATCGGCTTCAGCCGTTCCTGAGAAATATAACGGGGTGTGTGTCAGGACTCAGGATGGGGTAGTCGACACCACACCCGGCGTGGTCAGGATGGTATCACACCCACCGCGCGTGTTCAGAGGGTTAGTCAGCACCACACCCGGCGTGTCAGAGGTATCACCACATCCCGGCGGGTGTCAGGAGGGTGTCACACCACACCGACGTGTCAGAGAGCTATAGTCACACCACACCGGCGTGTCAGGATGGGTAGTCACACCACACCCGGCGTGTCAGGAGGGTAGTCACACCACAGTCGGCGTGTCAGGAGGGTAGCCACACCACACCCGGCGTGTCAGGAAGGCTAGTCACCCACACCGGGTGTCAGGAGGGTAAGTTCACACCACAGTGGCGTGTAGGACTGATAGTCACCCACACCCGGCGTGTCAGGAGGGAGTCAACCAACACACGGCGTGTCAGGAGGGTAGTCAAACACACCCGGCGTGTCAGGATGGATAGGGTCCACACCACACCCGGCGTGTCAGGAGGGTAAGTCAACACCACACCGACGTGTAGAAGGCTAGTCCAACACACCCGGCGTGCAGGAGGGGTAGTCAACCCACACCCGGCGGTGTCAGGAGGGTGTCACACCACACCCGGCGTGTCCAGGGAGGCTAGTCACACCACACCCGCGCCGTGTCAGGAGGCTAGTCAACCAACCCGGCGTGTCAGGACGGGTAGTCCACCCCACCACCCGGCGTGTCAGGAGGGGTAGTCACACACACTCGGTGTCCAGGATCGGTAGTCCACAATTTCAACCCGGCGTGTCAGGAGGGTAGTCACCACAACCCGGCGTGTCAGGAGGGGTAGTCACACACTCGGGTGTCAGGATGATAGTCCACATCCACACCGGCGTGGTCAGGAGGGTAGTCAACCACAAAACCCGGCTTGTCAGAGGGTAAGTCAACACACCGCCGTGGTCAGGAGGTAGGTCACACCACACCGGCGTGTCTCAGTGAGGGTAGTCAACCACACACGGCTGTCAGGAGAGGGTTCACAACACCTGGGTGTCAAGAGGGTAAGTCACAGTCGCCACACCCGCTTGTCAGGAGGGTAAGTCACACCACAACCCGCGTGGTCAGAGGGTAGTCACACCACACCCGGCGTGTCAGGAGGGTAGTCACACCACACACGGCGTGTCAGGAGGGTAGTCACACCACACCTGGCGTGTCAGGAGGGTAGTCACACCACACCCGGCTTGTCAGGAGGGTAGTCACACCACACCCGGCGTGTCAGGAGGCTAGCTCACAGCCACACCGGCGTGTAGGAGGGTAGTTCAACCAACACCCGGCGTGTCCAGGAGGGTTCGTCACCAAACCCCGGCGTGTCAGGAGGTGTAGTCCACACCAACCCGGCGTGGTCAGGAGGCTAGTCAACACCACACCCGGCGTGTCAGGAGGGTAGTCACAGACCACAAGTCGGCGTGTCAGGAGGGTGAACACACCGGCGTGTCGGAGGCTAGTCAACCCCACACGCGGCGTGTCAGGATGGTTATGCTCGACACACACTCGGCGTGTCGAGGAGGGAAGTCACACACAGCCCGGCGTTGTCGGAGGGTAGTCCACACCACCCCGGCGTGTCAGGGAGGTAGTCACACCAACACCCGGCGTGTTGCATGGTAGTCACGAACCACCCCGGACGTGTTCAGGACAGTCCCCACACCGTGCGTGTCAAGGAGGGTAGTCCACAACCACACCCACGTGTCAGGAGGGTTAGTCACACACGAGTCCGGCGGTCGTCAGGAGGGTAGTCACCCACACCGGGTGTCAGGAGGGTAGTCACACACCAACACCCGGGC
This sequence comes from Semibalanus balanoides, assembly GCA_014673585.1. Classification (NCBI taxonomy): domain Eukaryota; kingdom Metazoa; phylum Arthropoda; class Thecostraca; order Balanomorpha; family Balanidae; genus Semibalanus; species Semibalanus balanoides. The sequence goes on from VOPJ01012840.1 coordinate 16,519, forward strand.
CGTGTCCAGGAGGAGGCGGCAGCGGCGCGCTGTGGGGCGATCGATGAGCTGCTCTCGCGCGGGACGGCCCGCGGCTGGCCGGGCTGGCAGCAGGTCGAGGCACGGTCGGACGCTGCTGCCGGACGCCGCCCGGAACGCTGCCGGACGCCGCCGGAACGCCGCCGCGAACGCTGCGGACGCCGCCGGACGCCGCCGGACGCCGCCTGACGCTGCCGGACGCCGCCGGACGCCGCCGGACGCTGCCGGACGCCGCCGGACGCCGCCGGACGCCGCCGGACGCCGGTCGCCACTGATGATGCGCCACGGGTCATCACCACCGGTGCCATCGGTGCCGATCGGTGCCGCCGCCGTGCGGGGTGACGGGTCACGGTCTGACAGCACTCGGATAAGCTCCACCGATCGGCCGCAGAAACGTGTCGCGAGACGGAGGAACAGACATCATGGTGGGCAGCGTCACGGTAGGCAGCACTATTCAGAAACAGGTAAATTAGTGTTCTCCTTTTCTGTCTTCGTCCCAATTTTGATAATGTATTGTCATTTGTGTATGCTTACAGGCGGTGCAATTGTTTTGGCGATGCTTCGAACATGGGCAATGAGATGGTGATTCTGCTATACTTTGGGCTTGGATGTGAGTTGCGGCTGGTAAGGTGTTGGAATCCTTCCATTGCATCACGTTTATCCAGGTCTGAGTTTATCCAACAACAAATTACGGCATCGCATCTTTCTTACGTTGTTGAGTTTTCCACTTTCGAGCATACAAATATTTCCGTTTTTACAATCCTGATATTAGAGGTTGGTAACAAGCTGCTGCTGGGCAGCATGTCGTGTGGGCAGCAGGGCAGAAGGCAATATAAACTGCTGGAATGCCACAGCCAAAACGGTGTCTAACGTTTTTCTTCGTTTGCAATAAAGCAATTCACTTACAAACATATAAAGCATTGTCTGTCATAGCCTAAAGCTTCATCTTTTTACCAAGAGTGTACTGTCCTTCATTTAGCCGTTCAAGAGATATCGGTTTGATATTTTTTCGCGGCAGAAGACCGGCCTCTGGAATCTGCGCGGCTCGCCACCCAGTTGGCCACCATTTGAGGACATTTGACCTTGAAGATATCGAGCTCGGACCATGAACTCGCGCATAAGGTATTTGACTAGCGAAACATCCCACCCTTAACCCTATCAGTGGTAGGGGGTCTTTTTTGGCAAGGGGTCTCTAAATTCTGCCGGATAACAGGAATTGCGCGATCAGGTGGTGAGGTCAGGCTCTGCGCAAAAGCTCTGCTTGCCGCTGGTCTTTACCTCGGAAAGCCACACACATTCGGACTAAATTTATAAACACATATGCTGCAGTTTTTTATGAAACACACACCAGAGTAATTGGGTTAAAATGCGGTTGTGGCTTTTAGAAGATTCGAGACCCATCTGAGCCGTTCCGAATCGCTTCCTCTCATGGCAAATTATTTTGCCAGGATCCTATTGATGACGTGTTAGCTTCAAATAAATATATTTGAGTGTGTAACACCTGTGAAAAATGCAAATAATCACACATAGATTATCTTCTGGCTTATGGTTCTTACCCGTATCCAGCAATGAAGTGAAATCACGAGTTATAGCATCCATATACGACTTCACATCTACTTCGTTAAGGCTTACAGTGCTTGTGAGAATAATAATCCAGTATCCACCGCACTTATCAAACATATCGCAATTCAACATTGCCGTCGAATAACAACAAAAGTCTTTGGTTATAGATGACGATCAAATCTGCAGGTAAATTACGAGCAGAGCTTCTTTTCTTTCAACCAAACGCTTATGTGGTTTACCTTTTTGTCCTGCAGTAAGAATGTACGCCGTCCGTAAGAACACACCGATAACGCTCTGGTTGGTGTCTGCTGGCGGTTGATAAAAAATGCAAAGTCATTTGACGAATAATCTTTCCTGCAGCTGACAGATAGAGTAATATGAAGATAGACAAGTGGATCAATAAAGATAGTTTTAACCCCAATAAAAAGAGCCTTAAACTTAACGGTAATGAATAGTAAATACGAAAACATCTTCGAAAAAGAAGCAGTGGTAAAAAATCAGTAATTCATCTCAATTCGTTTGAGCCTTAGTTTTGTGCCGCAGTGTGCTTATGGTAGTTCTACTATTCTTAGGCGAAATTGCCTGTATGAATACAAAGTTTTTATTGAAGCTACGAAGAAGGGCATAAACAGCATTCCAAAGACATACTTTAACAAAAAAATATGGTAGGTGCAACAATGTTGAANTCTAGTGTATACAAAACAAACTTTGGAGTACCCAGTGTATAGTGCCCTGGATAAGATCGCTATGCCCAGGACGACTTGGGACGATAAGAGACGGAGCAAGTTGAAGGGCGCGGGTCACAAAATATCAGAGCAGGCTACGGCTGCTCCGCGCCACGGACGGCGGCCATCCACGTGTCCGCATGCTTTAGATAACCAAAGCGTTACAAATGAGCGTATCACAAATTCATCTTAGGAGACAGCGGCCGCCAGTGGCCGTTTGATTATTCCACTGACAAGTGACAAGGAACGACAAAACATTATTGCGAAGTTTTAGGCTGTTATGATTGTGTACCTACGCCACATCGTGCTTGTACTGAAAGGAAATAGCAATAGGTAAGGTAATATGAAAGGCATAAGAGGACAAGGCAGTGTCAGATAGATACACGTATAAGACTAAGAGTTGGTTTGTGGACCAACACCGTATCTCTTTGGGATCATGGTGCTGAACCCCTGTTCCGAGGGTTATGAAATATGGGGGCCGGTCGCCTGTTTAGCGCCGCCCAGGGATTTGACCCCGGGTCACCGGCACAGAAGACAGGAATCCTGTCCCTGCGCCAGATCGCTCCCCGCGCCATAAGAGGCGTCGCGCACCCGCGCCATCCACGCCAAGTAACGTCGAACTAAGCGTGGATGGAGCGGATGCACGACGCTCAGATCAATATTCTAAAGATCGTGAATGATAACTTACAATCAGGAGTTTACTTGTTCTGCTTTCCTAATACATTGGCGGATATAGGATTTAGTTTTTGGCGCCATGGGGCCATCACCCCGAAAAATTTATCAAAATAAAAATTAAAATCATCGGATTTCGATCCCTTATGCATTGCCAGACGTTTTAAAATCAACTTTCCTTAGTAAAAGTTGCGTAGATCTCCTTCTGCATCAGGAAATGTGTAAATTTGCGCCGATTTCAGGCGGTTTGGGGGGAATTTGACCCCGATGCCCCCCCCCCCCCTGGATCCGCCAGTGACTAAATGCCGTTGCGTCGGGTTGATTAATCACTTCTTTGCAATTTGCAGCAGTGCATATCATATCGTTATATACAAATGTTGCTAAAAACAGCAAAAATGCATTCTGGAAAGATACAAATTATATTTTTTTACTCGGGGCGGCAAAGACGTACTTTGGCCCCTCGAATTTTCGCTTGGGAGGAATTGTGCATTCCCCTGGATCCGCTTCTGCTTATCTCTGCCTATCCCTTCAATGTTCCATTTGATTGACCAACCCAACTTGCTTCTAAAAAGCTCCACCACAGACCGGAGGATTGCTACAACTGAAAATGCAGCTTTCAGTGCAGTTTTTGCACTATATTTTTGGCAGTCTCTAGAACCTTGGCTCTGAATGAGTGTGGTTAGGTGCTTCAAAATTCAGGGACGCAGGAAGTATGTTCAAGTTGGGGGGGGGCAGGATTTTAGCCGCACGAGGTACTCAGCCGAAATCCTGCCTCACTTCAGATTCTGCTCCATTTGAACTAACTAGTCCACTTTTGGTGTAAGGTATTACTATTTACGCCACTGACTCGCCACTACAGGATTTTGATACCTTAATTTTACTGGCAATAGACTCCGCTATCATACTGCTATACCGGATTTTTTAAATTATGAATGACACATTCAAAATATATATATTTTTCATATTTTTAGAATTCTCAGTGCTAAAACATGAATACATGCAAGAAACATGTCAGATAACGCAATATGACAAACTTTACGAGATTTGACGTGTGGAAATTTGAAGTTGATTGATACATAACTGACTGACAATATGACCCTTCCAAAGACCAAAAATCGACCATTTTCGACCGGCATACCTACCGTGGATATAAAGCTTTGAGTTTTTGCTTTATACCTACTTGAGTTATTTGAAACTGATATCATTTAACCTTTTTTACGCTCTAACGCAAAAAATAGCAATAACATGTTAATGCACCCTAATGACCGTAATCAGCAGGTTGACTCTTATACGCTCGATGACTTTGACCTGATTAAAGATCATCCATCATTTGGTCTTAGCGGTGATACTTATACCAAGTCTAAGAATGAATACTTGCAAGTGTCGGAATACATAATCAATAGGTACCAAATTTTTTTACTGCTTATGCGTTTAACCCGCCGTGCTGGTGCTCGGCGCCACCTTCGCTGTGCCAGGGAAGGAACACCATTCAAAAACCGTAAAAGTATTTGAACTATTACGGGTCATTATTTAACATGTAATATTGAGGTCCACCAGATTCATCAACGTCAATTTTTCCACTTTAGGCTTGCTCCCAATCCCCAAATATCTCGCGACTATGATAGCTCTAGTACAAACGAAAAGCGATGAAAAGCTCTGAAAATGCAATCGCCAACGTGTTCTCCAATTTATAGCTCTAGGAACCACGGAGGCGAATGAAAGCTCTTGAAAATGCAATCGCCAACGTGTCCCCAATTATTTCAGGTAATAGTTTAGGCTCATGAGACCATCAAAGCTCAAAAGGTTATTTGAGACACGTCTCCCATAAACCGATTTCTTGACTTGTACACATTGGTGGCGGTTTCACTTCTTTAGATGGATTTTATCAAGAGTTAATAACAAACATTGTTGGTGACCTCGAATGACCTCGGCTGACCCTGTAGAGGTCACTTAACAAAAATTGGCACCTGGGTTCTTCAGAATGGTCAATGATAACATGAATCAGAAGATTGGAGTCTGCTATCTTGCGTATCCTCAGAATCATAGGCGGCGGAAAGGGGGCGGGCACCGGGGCACCGTGCCCCTTATAATCTTTAAGGGGACAGCCATACAAAATAGCTCCCCTTAAATTTGCTATGGCTTATGTTACAGATTTAGGTCTTATTATCAAATTTATGGAAACGCATTTGTATAATGCCGTGAATATGTACGGGCGTGATAATCCTCGTGGAAAAACAATACAAATTGAAAATTCGTGGAAAATCGAGTGTTCAAGTCAGTGGCCAGAAGAAAACGTGTGAAATAATATGTATTACACCACGAGCGAGTATAAATATGCAGTTAATCGACGAGGCGAAGCGATCGATTTAACGCATCTTTATACTCGCGAGTGTGTAATAATTTATCCCACGCCGCTACGTCTAAAATAATACTGTTTAAACACAGACTTGTCCGAAGATTTCACAGCGTGGATTATCAGATGATAATCACCATATGTGATTAATTCCGAGTTAACTGAACGGTTAGTTAAAAAAAATAGCGTTAGCACGTGTCAATGGCAAAGAGAGATTCGGCGTGGATAAAAAATATGCATTTTGTTAAAAAGCTTATGCATGGCCGAAGACTGTTTTTCGCATTGCCATGTGTTTAAACTATAGCGGTGTAATTAACTGGAGTGGTTAAATACACTCCCAAACAGTGAATAAACACTGATTAGCCTCAGGTAAATAACCCTGCATTGAACTCTAAAATATGTACTTATGCTCTAAACAGTCAGTCTTCGGCCATCAACTGATCGTTTTATGCACCGTAGTGTGGCATAAAGATTCATTTATGAACTCGCCTTCGGCTCGTTTCATAAACTGAATCATTAATCACCATGCATAAAATAATTGATTCAAGATTTGTGAAACTTTGAGGTTTTTAGCCCCGAAATTCAATTTGTGCTTTTTCGTTTCAAAATTGACCCATTTGTGTGAAGATATTTTTTAATCGAGAAACAAATATGCATAGGTGGCAAAATCACATCGTCATTGCAATTGTACTGTAATCACAAGTGTAAAACTGTAAATTGCTGACGTCATTAAAGTTTACACTAATGGGTTTAGATCATTTAACTAATGTGTTGACGCTACGGTGCTGGTAATATCCTAACTCAATTTCTGAGTTTCACCAATTCAGTTAAACTATCCTTTAAATGGCTAAACAGCCTCAAATTTCGACGGAAGCAATCATAACTAGATCCCTACCTATAAAATTCAAAACATTTAATAATTGAACATGTACTTTTTATCTCCACATTATTTGATTACTCTCAACGATTTTGTTCATCAGAAAACTGTAAACAGAAAAAATCGATCCTCAGAAATTTGGGGGCGAACGCCCCCCCCCCCGCGACATTGGGGGGCGCTGCCCCCTCTGCCCCCCCCCCCCGGTTCCTGCGTCCTTGCTTCAAATGAGCTTGGTCTTCAGCGAGTAGCGACTAGTGACACCTGTCGGCCGAGACAGACAATGCTAGTCTCAGCGCCTGCCGTACTGGTGTTCAGAGGCGCAACATGAGGGAAGTTTATAGGCTGTGTTCTGACCGTCACATTCCCGGCGGGAATCCCTGGAATCTCCGACGGGCATTTTACTCTACTGCAGTTCGGCAATGTACTCATACATTGGTATTCCTGTTAACTCTGTGCTACAGGAATCGGTAGAAAGCACTTTTCTACCGATTCCCCGGAATCGCCGCGGGAATTTGACGGGTCAGAACACAGCCTTACTGTCCGGACTCCTGGCCCCGCACGAGACGTAACGGTTGCAGGCCTAGCACGAGGGACAAATTTTTAGAGGCATAAGAGGGTATAGTTTCCTGGGAGCCCCGCAAGAGGTCCGGGGCTTCCAGGAAATCTAGCTCCGCTTGGTGTCCGAGCATACGAGCATAGGTGGCGCAACGGGGGAGGGGGGATCACAGACCACCGGAGCACTGTGCCCATAGGCGTAGGAACGGGTGGGGCCGTGGGGGCCATGCCCCCCCACTTTTGAGGCTGGGGGGGCAGCAATGTTAACTCCCCCCCCCCCACTTTTGAAAGATTTCTCCTCCTCCGGTAACTTATATTTGTTCGATATGAATCTTTAAAGTTGTGAAATAATTATGATGTGACTGGTTACTCCGAGCGAAATATAGCCAAATTGTCCGTTAAAATAGCTTTGAAGCAGTCCAAATCCAGCTATCACCATACAAAAACTTGGAAAAATCGCGCGAGTTCGCGGCATCACACAACGTTTTGCAATTGCTTACACAAATTAGGGAAATTGGAAATTTATTTAATTAAGTGTCTGGCAGAGGCTCTCCTGGACGGTGAATTTCGGGCCCCAGGGCCATTTCATACATTAACCCTCGCCTTACCGTTTCCCACCTTCGCACGTACGGGGGGGGGGCTGACAGGATTCCCTGTAACTTCCAAAACCAAGCATCATAGAGCAACGCGGTTAAAACCAGCATATTGCCTGTCATGTGAGAATATAACCATAGGCGTAGGAACGGGGAGGGGCCGAGGGGGCCATGCCCCCCTTCACTTTTCAGGGCTGGGCGGCCAGCAATGTTAACTGCCCCCCACTTTTGAACGATTTCTCCTCCTCCGGGAACCGATATTTTTCGATATGAATGCTTTGAAGTTGTGAAAATAATTATGAATTTACATCCCCGCAATACCATAATCCATGGACGTAAAAACGGCGAATTAGGGCTGCCAAAGCCCACTTTTTAAGTTTGGAATCCAATAATATTAACAGTTCTCTACTTTTTAATGATTTTG
>VOPJ01012840.1:26184-190897 GCA_014673585.1 Semibalanus balanoides
ACTTCTTTAGATGGATTTTATCGAGAGTTAATGACAAACATTGTTGGTGACCTCGAATGACCTCGGCTGACCCTGTAGAGGTCACTTAACAAAAATTGCACCTGGTTCTTCAGGAATGGTCGATGATAACATGATTCAGAAGGAATTGGACTGCTATCTTGCGTATCCTCAGAATCATAGGCGGTGGAAAGGGGGCGGGCACCGGGGCACCGTGCCCCTTATAATTTTTAAGGGGGCACCCATATAAAATAGCTCCCCTTAAATTTGCTATGGCTTATGTTACAGACTTAGGTCTTATTAACAAATTTATGTAAACACATTTGTATAATGTCGTAAATATTTACGGGCGTGATAATACTCGTGGAAAAACAATACAAATTGAAAAATCGTGGAAAATCGAGGGTTCAAGTCAGTGGCCAGAAGAAAACGTGTGAAATAAAAGGAAATATCATTTTGTTAAAATAGCTTTATCAGATTTGTGAAACTTTGAGGTTTTAGCCCCCAAAATTCAATTTGTGCTTTTTTCGTTCAAAATAATTGAACCAATTTGTGTGAAGATATTTTTTTAATCGAGAAACAAATATGCATAGGTGGCAAAAATCAGCTTCGTCATTGCAATCGTTATTGTAATCACGAAGTGTAAAACTCCAAAATTGCTGACGTCATTTAAGATTACATATGGGTTTAGATCATTTGAAACTAATGTGTCGACGTCTACGGTGCTGGTAATATCCTAACTCAATTTTCTGAGTTTTTACCAATTTAGTTTAACTATCATTTAAATGGCTAAACAGCCTCAACTTTGACTGAAAAGCAATCATAACTAGATCCCTAACTATAGATTCCAAACATTTAATAATGAACATTACTTTTTATCCTCCACATTGATGTGATTACCTTCAACGATTTTTTTCATTAAGAAAACTGTAAACAAAAAAATCGACTCTCACGAAAAGTTTGAAGGGGTATGCGACGACCCCCCGGAAAAAAGTTGGGGGGCGCCGCTGCCCATCTGTCCGTCTCGGTTCCTGCGTCCTTGCTTCATTTGCAATAGTTACAGCCAGACTGGTTATCGATTCGACTCTGATCGAATCGATTGGAATCGTTCAATCAAAATCCCTTGAATCAAAGAAGAACCGATTCACGACCAGATGTTTTTATTCATGAATCATGATTGCATCAAACCAGAATAGAAACAAGGCTGATTGAATCAAACAGACTGTACAATGTTATTTCAATGGTGAATCAAACGTGATTTGATCAAATCATGTTTTGATTTTTTAATCGGAAAGAATCATTTATCAAAATGATTATCCATGAATCAAACGGTGACTGAGTCTGAATCATTCATATTCCAAAATAAATCATGATTGAATGCTTTCAAAAAAGTTGTATCAATAACCAGTCTGGTTATAGCCTCTTGCAACATTTTTAGAGAAAAAGCGCAACATTGTCTTAGATTTGGGCTTTTTGACCTAGCGGATCGATTCATGATGTCGGTGATCCACATTTTTGTGGTTTTCGATTTGTGGATTTTTATTGGAATTCCCGCGAATCCGTGTGAATTTAAACGGTTGCTGCTTCTTTCCGGTCTCTGCATCGTGAACGTCGTCTTCTCGTATTTTCTCTGCGGCTTGTCCGGCTTCCCTTCAAGCAGATTTTATCACGGTCCTATATTATGTATTTATTTGTATGGGCTACTCTTGCGTATTAACGGTAATCCGCGTTTTTCAGCTTTAATTGGATATAAAACACATGCCAAACACTAGCTGAACACGGTTAGAATTTAGCAAAGCACTTGCCGAACACTTGATGGGTTCGAACACTTGCGGTGGATATTAGGCTTAACGACAAATTAGTCGTTACAATTACTGATCAAGGTCAAATATTATGTAACGTCACATCACTAATGGATCAGTTGGCGGCCGCATGGAGGGATAGGATATATATGAGAGACTTTTTGAAGTTTGGGCGTAATTGATGGAATTACCATAGGCCGCTCTCAGTTAAAAATTACGATTAGAGCAGTTTGGCGGGCATGGATCCGCGCGGCTGGGGTAATCTTGCTGATAAGTGTTCAGTTTCCTGATTGAATGCGACTTTGTGTCCTTTGCTTGTATAATTCGTCAATAAATTACTTATTGCATGACAATTCATACCACCAGACTAAATCTATGCACTGTCTTGTGCAGCCATCCTAGCAACGGACAGTTGTTACATTTTTTTAATCTGTGAAACGTTATTGAATTGACATTCGTCAACCTCCCGTACTTGCTATCATCCATTTGTAGCTGCCTTATAGATCTGTCCTATAACATACCATATTTGTTTATCAGGGCAACCTCTTTACGAACGTTTTCGTGCGACAGAGGCCGCTTGCCTCGAGTTATTTATTTTCTGCAAAGACTCACTCTAATGCCGTAGGGATGTCCGTACGCCCTTACAAAGACATTTTCATTGTCGAGAGGCAATAGTTGCCTCTGCGTCATGCGCTAAAGCAGGAACCCCAACCATCCTGCATCGGATCATAAAGTGATTTCACATAACTTCATACGATTACGACCCCCTTTGCCTGCGCGGACACATAGACGAGTCAATGGAGAAATCAAAAAAACCGGGGAGCCAATCTTAACCTGGCTACGCATTTGGTGGGGGGCCGTCGACTCGTCTGGTCGTAAAGTGCTGTCTCACGTCCTCGTCTGCTGCTGCTGTCCCACCCCGTCCGGGCCGTGCTGACCGAGTGACGGTGTGACGGTGTGACCCAGTGGCCGTCACAGACCGGCCGTGACGCGTCACAAACGGCGACCTCAACCGCGTCACCTGCGACGAGCACCGCTGACAGCGCTACAGACTGGGGTATTCACCGGCTCAGCTGCCACCTTTGCCGGCCCTTTGACTGTGACCAGCTGCTTAAGTCGCCTGCTCGGTCGTGTCTTTAGCTTCTCAGTCGGCGCTGGCCCGCTGGTGGCCGGCTGCTTCAGCTGGAGTTGCGCTCAGCCGGCTCGGTACTAAAGCCGCTGAAGTGGTTCTCCGCTTCAGTAGGCGCCGGGGTGCCGGCGTGCCGTCTCTGCTGTGCCCAGCGGAGCGCCTCCCGTCTCAGCTGCAGCTCTGGACAGCTCCGCCGGCGGTCTGCTGTCTCTCGCTGATGGTCGTGTAGGTGTGCTCGCTCCCCCCTCCCCCCACCCGCCGCTACACCTGTCGGAGAGGGGGCGGGGGCGGGGGTCGTATCGGCACACGTCCGTCGCGAACCCGCCGTGTCGCTCGGCGGCGTCTATTGTTTCCTGAGATGTGCCCGTGGTGACCCAATTGTTGCTATTTTCTGGAGCATTATATTACCGACGGACATATAAAACGGATCTCGAACATTTTTTGAAAAATTTGAAAATATGTTCATTTACATGAGCACAATAATATCATGAAAAGGGGCAGTAACATTTTTTATCTTGTTTTAGGGTTATCTTGATGGTGACTCCGACGCCTTTTAACCCTTGCTCTAGTGGTGGATGGGGGTGAAGGTTCATTGTTAACCCCCTCCCTGCGTTTTTGGGAACGCAGCGGGAAAACGGTGACGCTGCCGCCGCCCGCCTAATCTGGCACGCTATTCGAGGCATAATTACCACTGGCGGATCCAGGGGACATCGGGGCAAAATTCCCCCCCCCCCCCACAACCGCCTGAAACGGAAACAAATTTACACATTTCTGTGTAGAAGGACATCTACGCAGCTTTTACTAAGGAAAGTTTATTTTACAACTTCTAGCAATGCATAAGGGAGCGAAATCCGTTGATTTTGTTAACTTTGATAAACATTTTCGGTGTGATAGGACCCGCGCACAAACCGTTGACACAACCGACCCGTTGACGCAACACGCGCCATTCATATCTAGGAAAGGTCCGAAAGTCCGAAAAAGACGATAGACGTAACGGTTCAGAAGCGGCGGGCGAAAAACTACCGGGGGGGGCAGAATCTGCCCCTCCGCAGAGAATAGGCGAAAGACGAGCGAGCCCGATAAACCCGCGTCAATTTCGCATCCGCCCAACGGAGGCTCGTGTTGTGCGAAGCATGGTTTTCAATTGTTTTCGTTATGTGTTGATCAGCCGTCGCAAATCGATCCGAACTAAATCGATACTTTGAACTAATTAGGTTTTGCAGCGTTCTTTTAAACTTGCAACTATTATAAGCTTCGTGTTTGTAAGCAGAAATACATTTTGGACGGGCATTGGATGGATTTGATTGCGCTTTACAGCTGCATAATTTGTATCGCTTAGCACCCTTTGCGTTTTGACGCTACGGCGGTGTAATGCAGAAAATATTCTAAAATCGGCAATATGTATATTACAGGGGGGTTTTAGCTGCGAAGTATTGCATTAAAACCTACATTTTCGCATGCATTTTAGAGACGGTGCATTGGTCTACACATTGGTGTTTGTTTCATCGTCTCACGTCCCAGAGATGCCGACCACTGCACTGATTTAAATCGTGTAAACGTCATAAATCATGAACTTGTGCTTGTATAGCCAGTAACTTTGCACGTGCCACGCGGCACGTGGCACGCGCCGCTGATCGGCACACAGTGCATACGGCGGGAGGATCGTTTCTTTACACGCGGATCGTTCCCGTGACCTTACTCTTTGCGACTTTTGGTTGCCGAGATATAGGTCCGGTATTGCAACGATATTTTGTAGGTCATGGACGGAACAGGGATGCACGTGCGCACGTGCAGTGTGACCCAGAGTTTGACCTGCGCAACATTGCCAGTAGTGTGGTCTCAAAGGACCGCTTGTCAATCGGATGCGGGATTCCAAAGATAAAAGCTTCTGAAAAGTATTACGGTCGGGTCGGGTCGGCCGCTTATATGTGAGACAAATCCGGTGTGCAGGTTTGCAGTGAGGACTCGCTGGCGCTTCGCGCTTCGCACGTAATCACCAGTGAAAGGTTATTCATTAAAACTTTCCGGGAAAAATGCCACCGTAACCTTTGGTGACCTCTGGAGCTCAAACTAGTTCTTGGGTTCATGGGTATGAGGAACTCTGTTGACTCCGTGTTGATAACGACCCGGCCATCCTCAGGTCTTAGCTGAAGTTTGAGGACATTGACATTTAGCTATTCTTTGTTCCTAGCTACCAGTAAGGCGCAGGGCCTATTTTAAGGGAAGCCACTGTGTGGGGGGGGGGCAAGATGAGGTGCAAAAATAGCACACAAAGGCAAAAAGACGTAAGCATAACTCTGATGGAAAGTTCCAGTTAACCGTGTTGGCATCGAGCCAGAGATCTAAAACGACTGGAAGGGGACGAAAGATATCCTTTCCTTATAAAAAATAACAATTTTCATAAACCCACGTTTATAATTTAAAAATGACACGAAATAAAATGTTACGTAATGCTCAACTTATCGCATGGTTATGGCGATTTGATGCAACTCGTGGGGCAGATTGTGCAATTGAGTGCTTGCAGAGCATGTAGAGACCAAAGGAACTCAAGGTTTGTTACTCTTAAGTCTAATTACCTAGGTATACATCAATACAATGGCTTCACCAGTATTTTTAGGCTGGAGGGAGGAGGGGGCAAATCTGTGTGGCAGACGTTAACACTTGCAATGACAGGGGGCGGAAGGGGTGGACCGTGGAAGGTCCCCTTAGGTTTTTCGGAAATAGCGGAAAACGTCGACATTTCGCGCCATTATTATTGGCACAACTGTTTGCCTATCAATTGCCCTAATCCTATTCAATGTTTGACTTCGGGTCTCCTCAGGTCAGTGGCGTACCCAGGATTCGCTTCAGGGGGGGGGGTCCAATTTTTCGGGTCGGGGGCACAAGGTAACCCCACTAAAAAATCATCGGATTTGGCCCACTATATTTTTAGAGGGGCATATTTTCTACATTTTTTTCGATAAAAAATTACAAAAACATTAATTTTCAGGGGACCCCAGGTACATCCACAAAAAAATTGACGTACTTGGCCAGGCCGGCGAAATACAGCGAAATTGTGCGAGAGTACCGTGGGCAAAGACCCTATTTCGTGCACTGATGCACTAACAGGAGGCCTGGTGCACGTGCCCCCAATGCACTATGGGTCACAAGCCCGATCTAGCCCGCCATAATCAATCGGAGTGATTTCTTCCATTTCGATATGAAACATACATGAAAATGTTCAGAGTTGACCAGGACTAAGAATATGATAATATTTTTAGTTGCATACACATGAAGTATAAACGGCAGCCGAAAGCACGGAGCTTTGTACGAAGCAGTACAGCAGGGAGTCCGCGGCTCTCGAAAACGACGTCTGTTTTACGATGTACATGACGGAAATGAGATAGAATAAAATATTTAAAAAATGTGCATGTTTTTAAGTTAAATGGAACCTTGGCTACACTGTAAATCAAATTTAAAACTAAAAATATAGGAGTTTTCCTGCTTTAAACTGACATTTTGTGTTGACACCAAATGTCAGCAAAAACTTGATGAAATTTTTCTATAGAGCCGATCTAATGAAATAACACACGATAACAACGGAAGTACGAGCATGGTAGTGACGCCTCAAATTGGTTTGGCTTGCTGAGGCAAGTCAAAACTTTCTGCCCAGTACTTGCCCCAGCACTCAGCGGGGTGATTGTAATTATTTCTGCCGCCCGCCGCGCGCGCAGCCGCTGCCCGTGCCTGCGAGAAGGTGGTGGAAGGGTGGGACCCCCCCTGTTTAACTTCAACCAAGCAACATAGAGCAAACACGGTAAGAACCAGCATGTTGCCTGTCATGTGAGGCAATCTAAAGGTTATGCGATGTTAAGGTTTAAGGCTAACGGTTGAGCCTTCCAGGTCAAGTGAATGACTCAACTCGAACACTTCCGAGAAGTAGGCGATTTTGCTCTGTGAAGGAAACATCGCAATTATAAATTGATAAATGTGTAGTCTATTCCTTAGTCAAGTTGTGCCCAGATACTAAATATATATATATTTTTGTATCTGGTCAAAAATTCATAAAAGATGATTTTCACAAAATAATCGTTATGAGTTTCTTACACTTAGGGAGCCATCACTGCAGGTCAAAAAAATAAATGAATTGCTCTGAAATTTGGTTTAGTTATTTTTCATACCCATTGCTTTAACATGTATTTCTTTTTTATATTTTTTGAAATTTTGATTTTGTAGTGATTTTTGCTAAAAATATAATTTTATTTTATTTTGGGGGTAAAAAAAATAAAATTGTGAAAATCCGAGAACACCAGTTTGAAGAAAATGTAGTTTTCTATCTTGCGTCGTTTTAGGTTTGCAATTGGCTACAAAACTATTTTCAACGATTTTTCCAACATTTATCGTCTAACCACCAACATGACGTCACTAAAACGTCATTTCTTTCTTCTCACCATTTCTGTCTCGCTTTTATAATTGTTTTTTCACTTGGTTACTGCAAATTTCAGCAAGATACAACTTGATGCGTAGTGAGTTATTGTAAGAAAACCCTCAGGGGGAAAGGTCGCTTTAGGAACCCCCGTAGCGGCGAGGGTTAAAAAAAATCGAAAAAAACACGGGTGTTTTGATATTGGAGAACCAAGTAGGACGATACTTAACCGAGATTTTCAAAGCAATATCCTATATTTTTGCTGACTTGTGCCCTAGTACTAGTCGTTGGCAATCAGAATTGTGGCAAAGCGCAATAACGGGGTGGCCGGCCTACGCCCGCGGGATCAAAGAGCAATTCTGGTGACCAAATATGAGTTAATCGTTTGGAATAAGTACGAAATGGTTTCCAAATTAATAATACCTTGCTCCAAGTTCCACCATGAACCGGAGGCTGAAAAAAGGTCATATGAGGGTCCAATTATTCAGTTATGGCGGGCTAGATCGGGATTCTGGCCCATAGTGCAATGGAAACCGACTTTTTCCACTAAAAATGATCGGCGACGTCCCCTTTTGCGACTTTTTTGGGGCCCTGCAGATAGTGGCCTAATCCGAGAGATTGTACATTTTTCGCGCCATTTTTCGGGGCCTTTGCTGAGGGGGCCCCTTGGGATGTCCGTGCCCCCCTTGTCGAAGGTCTGGCTGCGTCTCTGGTCGCACTAGCCAAATGTGTGAGGTCCAGTTGATCCTCCAAAGGCCTTGGTTGCTCTGCATCCATGAAAACCCAGAGCCGCCTGAGGGGGCACTCTGACCTAAAGAACCTCGGAAAAAGCTGAAGTGCTCTGAATTCATTAAAGACCATGCTTTGCGTGGTCCATGACTCTGACCATCTGAGGGGGCCCTCTTGCCACCTGAGAAGACATTCTGGCCGCCTGAGGTGGCGACCCTTTTTCTCGCTAAGAAATGTGATTTAAAATTTTTATAGTGTGATTTTTTTTTATAGTGATATAAAAATTTATAAATAAATTTGAATTTTGTGTTGTATTTTTATAAATTTATAAACGAGATATAAATAAGTAAGTTATATATGAGTGGTAGTGGATATTAGTTAGTCTTTGTATATATATATATATATTTATATAATATATACTCATGTCTCCCTAAATATTTACGTGGTTGTTAGAGTATAAGAGTCATACGAGCGTAAGTATGACTGAGGTATTATATGATACTAGTGAGGTAGTGTATAATATAAGAGGAGATATAGTATTGATATATCGTATTGTAGAATTAGTATACTCACCCAGGCTTGAAGTATATACACTCACGTGAGCTATAGGGGTATATATGGTATCATATAGGAGATAGCGGTATATATATATAATTATATATATTAATATATGATATATATATAAATATATAAGTATACAATTAACATTAGGTGGGCACCGGTCCGTTAACTACTCCGTTCTCCGTTACTAACCGAAGTTACTTTTTTTGAGTAACGGAGTAACGAACTCGTTACATTTGTTTTAAAAGAGTAACGGACCGAACATAAACGGAAGTTACTTTTGTGTTCCGTTACTTTCGTTACTTTTAGTTCCGTTAACTCCGTTTAACTCCGTTACTTTTGTCTATGCCCTAATTTGTTTCTCTTTAACACCCGGCTTTATCGCCTAGCTAAGCCAAGCAATGCTTACGGCACCGGTAAATAAAATTGTTTATGGCGTAAGGGCTGGCCAAGTAACGTGATCATGCCTGTTATGGCTGTTGCTTACTCAAATATAATGTTAAGGTGGCAATGTTCCTTTATAAAGGAACACTGGCACCTTAACATTATATTTGAGTTGAGATCGCCATTTTGCGTGCTTGGCATTGTAATTAATGTATGGTATAGCAGTTTAAAAAAACACATGAGGTCGAATCACAGAAGAAATTCCTTAAGTTTGGTTTTGACATCTGTAAACATCACCAGTCCCGAATGTATTTAAAAGGGGAACCCGCTGCACCGATGTCCGTAGTCTTCTTTACTAAATGTTAATTACAGTCGACATTGTTTTACCTTGGCCATACATTAGCCATACTGCTAGTCATACTTATGGCAGCAGTGAAGGTTTTCTTTTTTTCCCCAAAAATTCCCTTCATATGACGTCATCAAGCCCAAATATTAAAACGCATTTTTCATGAAATTGAAGCAATGTTTGTGAAGAAACAATGTCATTTATCAGTGTTCGGCAGCAATTACTTCATATTAAGCACCACAAGCAGCGTATTATACTCAGTTGTAGACTTTTGGGAAGGTGTCAGGTGTCCCTAATGTCACGTGTCTGTCTGTCTAATGACTGCGATAAAGGTAGCTGTCTCCCAATCCCGATGCCGCAAAACGTTCACAAGTGTTCGTCAATAAACGTGATTATTACTTACTAGCTGGGATACCCGGCATTGCCCGGGCAATGGATTACCTAATGTTATCACTTATCAATAATGACACACTTGATGTATTTTTAAGTGGTGCGTAAATTAAGCCACAACTTGAAAAAAATGCATACCCCCCAGTCACGTCAAAAGATTACACTTGCCATGCCCTATAGAATGTTAACAATACTGACAACAAAGGCACCACTTGACACCTAACCTAACCCCACCATTAAGTCTGATCGTAATGAAACCCAAATAATATATGGCCAAGGAATCCGATTGAGACGAAACCTAGGTAATATATAGCCATTAATTCCGATTGAGACGACACCTGAATAATATGTGGCCATTTAGTCCGATCGAGACGGATTTAATAATATTTGGACATTAAGTCCCATCGAGACGTCCTAAATAATATTTGGACATTAAGTCTAATCAAGACGGCCTAAATAATATATGGCTATTAAATCCGATTAAGACGGCCTAAATAATCTATGGGCATTAAATCTGATCGAGACGGCCTAAATAATATATGGCCATTAGGTCTGAGCAAGACGGCCTAAATAATATATGGCCATTAAGTCCGATTGGTACGAAACCTTAACCCACGCTCCTGGTGGGCCTCCGAGACAACTTCGCCATGGTGAGGAGGGGGGGGGGGGCAAAATGACCCCCTCTTAACTCGAAAAACGAGAAAGGGATAGAAAGACGCGGAAAAAAACACTTCGAAAGCTCGCAAACATGTTACAATTCGAAGTTACACAGACTACTGTTTAGCCTAAGGTCAATATTTAGCTCACCAGAGGTGAGCTGAGAGGTCATCAAATATCAAAATTTCACAGCTTTTTGGGACTTTGCATTTCGAACAACCCCCGTAATATCTCGTGAACTATGGATAGCTAGGAAACAATCGAAAAGAATCCACATTCGAAATCATAATTAAATCTGCAATCGCTTACTTGGGTGTTCACAAAATTGAAGCTCAGATCAATTAGTGAAGGCTCCAGAGGTCATCAAAGGTCAAAAATGCAGTTTTTGGTAGAATTTGTTTTCCAAATAACTTTATCTAAACATGATAGAGAAATAATTTTAATAACACCATCGTGTTTGTCTCGTCAAGGCGCTTTAAAAAATATACATGGTGACCTGGTAAGGTCACTTTCAAAATTTGACCTCAGGTCAAGGTTATTATGTAGATATGTGTATATTCCGTAGCATATATGCTACGGAACAGTGGCGTATTTAAAGGGGCCATGGGGGCAATGCCCCCTGGCGCCGAAGACGCGCTCCAGAATATGTTGTATCCATTCGGCACGGACACCATTTGTGTGTAAATTTCAAGATAGCCAGTATTTGTTTTTACTGATAATGCAAGCGGTTTTATAAGTATTGTCTTTATTGTTCTTGGATTTATAAATTGTGAATGTGCTAAGACATGTGGCCCCACTGGCGGATCCAGGGGGGATCAGGGGCAAATGCCCCCCCCCCGCAGGAATATTGGGCCATTCAATACAAGTATGCCCCCTAGGCGTTCCCTAGTGCACTGAACGTGAAAAACAATGATCTTAGGAGAAAACTTGAAAAGTTGCAATTTATCGTAAAAATAACCTTTGGGCAGTCAAAATCATCCTGCTATCCACAGTCAAAACAGCAACAATTTCGCGCCGCTTCACGACATGACAGGAGTTTCGCATACAAATTAGGAAAATGTACAAATTTCTGGCATTAAGTGCCATTAAGCGTTTCTGGCAAAGGCTCTCCTTGACGTATTTCCGACCCAGGGGCCCACTCTCTCATAAAATAATAATTTTCAAGCAGGCTACATTGTTTAATCACAAAGAAACAAAAAGACAAAACCTGGTTACCGTTAATATCACTTCTTATTTACAAAAGTAAAAGGACGTAACGGAGTAACTGTAACTTTCCGTTACATTTTTGACGATGTAACGGAGTAACGAGTAAAACGAGTTATTTTTTTGGAGTAACGGAGTAACGAGTTAACGGAGTTTACATTTTAAAGTAACTGGCCCACCTATAATATATATATATATATATATATATTATATATAATATATATAGTTATATAGTATATATCATAAGTCAGAAGTCATTTAATCAGATACCATCCACGTTGTGGTTTTTACTATCCAGCGAGACATAATCTAGTAAGATGCTGAACAAAAATCAGATTGATACGATGAAATACAATACATTGCATAAGTAAAAGAAATAAAAAACGAACAACAACAAACAACACACATGGTATATGGCAGACCTGTCATCGCACGGGTTCATGTTTTCGCCGGCCTCTAAAAGCAAACGAACGCTGGCAGTGCTCGACAGCTTACACAACGGCAGTTCCAGTGCTCTGCCGCAGCAAGCCTCGGGAACTCGCGATAGCGATACATGGGCTCGCAGGACAAACTGCCCGGATGGGGCAGGACACTGCTCAGCGTTAAGCGCTCTCTGCACCGTGGATGCAGTTCATGCTGGCGCACCATCTCATCGACTTTCTGGCCAGTCAAGCCGATACCAGGGCAGGTGTCACATGTCAAAACGTCCACTCTGTCACCAGGCCTGGCCGCCGAAGTTTATAGTCTTTTGCACTCGGTGCAAGTGACACTTGGCGGCTCCTCCCCAAACGGATAGACAGTAATGTGTATGTGGAAATACGTGGGCGTGAATAAGGAGTTTAAGGGCATCAGGTGTGAAGTGATGGCGGATCTTGTAGAGGGATGAAAGGATGGCGTTGCATCGTCAGACCACCATGGATATATATATATATATATATATATAGGTATATATATCGATATAGGACTCCGAGTATAATTTTAGTCCACACCAAGCGACAAATGACATATGGAATAAAGTATTTTAAGGTGGGCAAAATGTCTTGACTGGGGTGGGGGACGGCTCACTGGGGTGGCATTCCTCCCCCCCCCCCAGTTAACATGTTAAAATAGGCATTGGGCGCCGTCAAAGGCGCAACCAAGGGGGCACACGGCCCGCCATGCCCCCCTTAGGCGAAATGTGGGGCCCCTCTGAGCGGCCCCGTGGGGCCCCTCTGAAGAGTTACTCGTGGGCCCCTCTTGAGGCGGCCTCGTGGGGGCCCCTCTGAGGCGGCCCCGTGGGGGCCCTCTGAGGGGCCCCGTGAGGGCCCTCTGAGGCGGCCGAGGGACCCCTTTTGAAACGGCCTCGTGGGGCCCCTCTTAGGCGGCCCTTTCGGTGGGGCCTCTCTTAGGCGGCCTCGCTAGGGCCCCTCTTGAGGCAGGCACGTATAGACAGGGATATTCGGCCGGGGCGGCGGTGGCCTTTTTAAAAAGGACCCTTCCGAGCATTTAAAGGCCCGTCCCGAGCGTTGAAGGGGCCCCATTGGGCACTGGGCCCCTTCTCGACTAAGGCCAAATGAGGCATGTTAAGGGGCCCTTTTTGACCAGCCCAAGGACCTCTAGGACTGGTCAAGCGGCCTCTCTGACCTTTACATGGGGCCCTTGAATTTTCCAGGGGCAAACTCAGCCCCTCCAGGTCTGTCCAGGGGCCCTTTTAAGACCGGGTTAAGGAACTACTCTGGCGCTTTGTCACCCTACCGACATTCCAGGGACCCATCTACCTTCTCAGGGCCCCTACGAGCGAGGCCTCCGACCTGCCCAGGCGTCCCTCTGTGCTGGTTACAGTCCCATTTGGATGCTTAATGACCCTTCTGAAATCGCCCAGGGGACCCTTTTGTATTGCCAGAGGCCCCTCTGACCTCAACAGGGGCCTTTTGCTCACGGCTTCTGGGTCTTTCACAAGAGAGGTCTGTTGGGCCTCTCTGAACCATGTGACACATTAACGAGAATGCATATCCAGGGCATAAGATTACAATTATCGCGTCGCTCTACGGCAATTGATTTAAGTTCCAGGTCTTGTGCCTAAAAAAGTTCAAAGTGGTATAGCTGACTCAAAATTGCTGACACTGGTTCCAAAAGTTAATATGGCAGTTTGCTAAATTCGGTCCCCTAAAACGTTGGTATGGGCCATGCTATACATGTCATACTGGCCCCACACCTTATATTTTGGGTTTTATCAGGCAAACCTGTAAAAAATTTTCGCGCCGGCTTCGCGGCGCTAAATAACTTACGCCAGTACCTACTATAACATTAGGAATCCTTATTTAAATTGAGGCAAGACGTCCTTCTTTCATTTTCAGCCGACCCCCATTAAAATTTATCGGCGACACGGACCCTGCGAGGTAGTTTGAGAATAAAACTTACTACTACTATTGTGTGGTTTCCGTAGCCATATATGTTACGGAGTGGAGTATCGCGTTTTTTGTATTTTCCGAAAAAGTATATTTTTAAGCTCAATATCAAAATAAGGTGACCGGCCCAAGTCCAAGCGAGAAAAAAGGGGACTTTTGGCCAGAAAAAAGTTGGTCCCCCCAAAAAAACGACGGCTGGATCCGCCAGTGGGAGCTGCTGAACCTAAATTTTCTTTTAACGGACACCATTCTATTTGGGTAGGAACGCAATTTTATCAGCCGGTTTCAAAACTGGTGACCCAGATATCCTTCGTGACTTCTATATGCGTATATTAAAAACGTTGTGGAGCGTGGGGTCAAACTCACAGGCCATCGCCACCAGCGATAAAGGTGTTGGCCGTGTGGGGGGGGGGGCAGGACGATGTCGTCAGCCCGTTTGTAACTGTAGAGCGGGCCTGCAGTTGCGATGTACACACTTAAGGTCCGATTGTTTTCTCCCGAGCATGTTTACGGCGGAATTAAGAAACGCATTCGTGCATTTAAACTGCCATTTACTGAGAGCTTCAAATTGATAATTTGACGCATGGTTTTACCTTGTCCATGGTCTGTTTTAAGCAAAACCAGTTGTTTTCACTGCAAAAAACGATAAAGGCTTTTTGCTTAAAAGCGAGCAAATACACGGGTGAGGCAAATCCGTCAAAATATCAATTTTGGAAGCCTCAGGTAATGGCGGTTGAATGCTGGTATACTCTCTTGTGTCGTTTTCTAAAAAAAAAAAAAAAAAAAAATAAAAAAAAAAAAAAAAAAAAATTTCCCGCCGTTCAAACATACGCAGCGAGAAAGAGCGATTAGTGTGTACCATAGCAACTTGCGGAAGCTGCTACAGCGTGTACATAAGTCGAACGCATTTTTGTGTTTTGATATTTTTTCTTGTGGGGGGAGCAATTATGTTTCGGAAAATTGGGCGGTATCTTAGTGCCCCCTGGTATCCGCCCTGATATGTGCAGGGGTCATGATTGGGTCCGCAATGGTGGGCGCCCCTCGTGGCCCCGACGGGGCCCCCTTGAGGTCTGACCCCTCCTTACGAAAATCTGCGTTGCGCGCCTGGGCCGCGTAGTTGGCGCATGAACGAGCGAAGCGCAAGGAAAAATGTTATGGTGAATTTCAACTCCATCAAGGCAAGCAGTTTATGAGATACCACAAAGGTGCACACGTACGCACTCGTAGAGGCACCCACACCCAAATTTGCCATCCCTGATTTGTGGGAAAGTGGCGGCTGAGAGGTTCCTAACCACACACCAAATTTGATCACAATCGGCTCAGCCGTTCCTGAGATATAACATAGGAGTGTGCACGTGCAGAGGCACCCACCTCCGACTTGTGGGGAAACTGGCGTCTGAGAAGTTCATAACCACACACCAAATTTAAACAGAATCAATCGGCTCAATCGCTCCTGAAATATAGAATAGGGGTGTGCACGTGCGCACGTGCAGAGGCACCGCACGCCTGACTTATGATAAAGCGGCGGCTGAGGGGTCCCCAACCACACACCAAATTTGCACACAATCGGCCCAGCCGTTGCGGATTGTTTTGCGAGAAAACACTACATTTCAACACCCCTCACGCGGCACGCGCCTCATGGAGTGGTAGTCACACACATGAGCCGGCTCTGATCTCAAACAGGGTAGGGTGGATGGATGGGGCTCTTCAGCATAACGGTCCACTTGTCAATCAGACTTCCGGTTGCAGCGATGTAAGCTTCTGAAAAACGTCGCCACGGGCCGCTCATAATCAGATTTGTCCTATATACCATGGAAGGACGAGCGAGCGCTGTAATCATAGTTCCCGAGATATTTTGGGGTTTCTGGAGCGAAGTACTATACTTGGGAAATTTGACCCTTTATGACCTCTGGTGACCTGAATATTGACCTGATAAAAAGCAATCGTGAAATAACTTGGAATGTCCTCGAGAGCTTCCGAACTTTTTGCCGCGTTTTTCTATTTACATTTTTTTTGGTATTGGTGTTTGTGTATGGGGAGGGGTCATTTTGACCCCCTCCCACCAGGGCAAAGTTGTCCCAGAGGCCCATCGGGGCGCGAGTTAATCAGCTGAAGGCATTGTCAGCAGGTAACTACAATAAGAAATTACGGACATTGTTTACTCAATGGAAATTAATTAATACAATACATCTGGCGAACACACACACGTTGCCTGTACGTTCCCTCGGCCACGCCCTTGAGAGCTCACTGTTGACGTTTGACAGAACTGGTCGGTTGTTATCGATCGTCTGACTGTAGAGTCGGTATTAACAGCTGCGATGTGCCGAATTAGGACAGGTGTTCCGGCAGACGGCTGGGCTCCGTCGTGTCACCGGTAGCCCTGACCGTGCAACCGACACGCTGCGGTGACGACAACGCGCAGGCCTGGCAGCTGGATGGCAAGTGGCATGTCGAGCAAAACGATTTATCGTAGATTTATGTGCTGAAAAGTGCATCGATTAAATGCATGGAGGGTATGTATTTTCTTCCTGTATTTGCCATTTATTGATAATGGTCAGATCTATGCTAGAATAAATAAAATTGTGATTTATCGTGCTGCGAATTGTTTTAGTTTCATTCCATCATACTGTGTCATATGTGTCGGCATACGAGTTATCCCACTTTCTTATCTACACCAATTGTACCTATCGTACACCTGACCTATCGGCGACAAAAAAGCGACCCCGCCATCTATCCCGCCCATCTAAGAATGCCAAGGAGGGCAGGGCAGTGGCCCTGTATCCGTGCCGCGGAGTAACTCTGTATCCAGGACACGGGAGGCGACCGAAGCGCGTGCCAGGGACGAGGTCTCTGTCGCATTATGTGGAAATGTTCGCCGTCCGAGTCGTGCCTTCTCATACGGCTCGCCAGCCTGAGCTGCTTCCATGGCACGTGCCGGTGGGAGTGCCAACGTGCAGTGGAGTGCCAGACGAGACGGCGCGGGGCAACGGAGGTGCGTCGGCACCCGACCGATGCCGCTCCCGGTCCCCGCTGTTCAGTCTGATTCTGTGCTTGAAAGTTGCACTTAATGCTTGTTGCCTCATTCTTTGAAGGAAAAAACAAATGCAGGAAATTAATAATATCACGTCGGTACGTAGCTCTGCTTCATAAATAGAACATATACTTCATAAAGCGACTTTGTATTTGTACATTCATATGGATTATACGGAGAGCTTACACTTGTTAAGCATAATATCGTTAACACCTCCTCCCTGCCGTAACATCGCAGCACAGAATACACAGCACACACTAGCCGCTCGGGTTCTGCAAACTGAGTGCGTGCATAGCGTGTCCGCGTCACTGTTCATGAATTCATCAGGCTTCATGCCGGCAAAAATGTGCCGTGTGCTGCCATGTGCTTATTATGAGTCCGGAGTGCGATCACGCTTGCTGAACCCTGTGGGGCGTTGGATGTGTTCTGTATAGGCCGTAGGGTGTAGGATGTAGTAGGCGGGATGTAGGACGTATGATGTAGGTTAACATGGGATGATCATGTCGATCAAACGATCACAGGCTCACTCCGCAGCAGATTATGTCACATGTCTGCCGAGCACAGCAGAGAAAATAGGTGGCATCAACGGCGGCATCGGCGCGAACATTGGCAAGTCACAGGCGCAAGACAAGTCACAGCTCAAAATACACTCAGGTGCATCTTAATTCTGATTTCGGTGGGTTTGAGTAAAGACGTGTCTACCTTCTAGTTTGCTTGTAGGTCTACACCGATACTAGTCTTCGAAGAAAATCACCATAAAAATAAACCGACGCTGTTTACGTTGTACAGTTCCCTGACGCCCAGTGCGTAAAAGGCGGAAAGTTTACTGGCAATGACGGAAATCGGGGATACAACTCGGCGCGTCGTCATGGGCCTAGCGCGCGGTATATGCATCAGACCCTACAGTCAGAGGTATGATTCTCAAACGCGAATGCATGAGCAATGCATCGACGCGCACGCGTTTGCTGAAACCAACAGGCTCCAGTCGTGGAGCAAAACATACATGTCAAAACGTAGCCCACGTTCTCCCACATGAGATTCCGGATTGAAAGACACCGTCGACCAACACATGAACACCGTTCACGTGAAAGCACTCTAATCCACACAGTATCACAACTTGGTAGCTTACAACAGCTCCAAGCGACATGCAGCATCTTACAAAAGCTCGGTCCTGCCGAGCGCACAAGCAGTATGTCACTGGCCACTATTTTGCGCGCGTGGAAAATAAAACAAACGTAATATTTACAAACCATCTACATGTGAAGGCAAAATGATTAAGGAACAAAACATAGGCATGCACATTTTCAGTGTTCATAAAACCTGCGCTACAGTCGCAAAAACATACATAGAAAACATATATATGTAACATCCATCGACTGGGGGACGAGCCAAAATGACCAAACAAGGACCCAAAATGACCCAATGACGTCCTAAATTTCAGCGACATTGGCAAGATAGTAAACATCATTGTATCACCACTGCTGGCTAGCCGAAGGCGGCGTCCAAAGAAGACCGGTTCACAGGAGGAAGAGCCGTCTCATACTGGCTCGAGCCGTCCAGCTCGAGCCAGTATGGGCTCAGGTTGTCCCGCGCACCAGGAAGGCTGGCTAGCCGGAGAAGGCGCTGGCTAGCCGGAGAAGGCGCTGGCTAGCCGTCCAGCTGAAGCCAGTGCTTGTTCAGGTTGTCACGCACAAACGAGTCAAACACCTCCTCCAGTTGCTTCAGGTACTTCTTCGCCGCACTGTTCTTCTGTTGAAAACGCGACAGGAAACCGTGGTAATGGTCCAGTTTCGAGAAAATGGTGACATCCAATACACGAAGAACTGAATAGCGCATGACGGTTTTAGCATCAGATGCCTGAGTAGAAGTTTACACATTTAAGCGTCCACAAACAGATACAGGTTATATGGAATGTTGCTCAGTCCCTTAAAATATGCAAAATGAATAAAGAATCAACACTTAAATCACATACTTCCCGTCTGATAGAACAATGAATGGCTTGTGATCAAGATCAATGGCTTGTGATCAAGATCAATGGCTTGTGATCAAGATCAATGGCTTGTGATCAAGATCAAGTATAGCAGTCGGGTACCAAACACATCAACGTCCCTCCCTACACGTAGCACTGCTTGTCGTCAGATTCGCTACATGTTCAGATGGATTCCCGGGCTTTCCGGGCACGCCGACAACGGAGGCCACTTTTCGCCCATCCCCTCTCGTAGCTGCAGTATTCGCGCTACTCACCGAACGTAGCCCCGGTCAGTGGTTACCATTGCACAGTACTTACATCGAGTATGCGCACTATGTCCATGATGCCTCTGATGGCGGCCAGCAGGTCCATCAGCGTGGGGAAGCCGTCGTTGACCAGGCAGTCTCGAATGTCGTCCAGGCAGACCGGGTTGTGGATCCGGTCGTACTCCGGCAGCATCTGTAAACACCGCGCACAAGTGAGGCCGCATTCTGAGCCGGCACAGCACTGGGCACAAGTGAAGCTAGAACGTTGGCCAGACAACAGACAAGCCACTGTTCCTGTCGCACAGTTCTCATATAAATCATGCAGCACGGTTGAGACTACCGCCAGTCACAAAAACAACCGATGGCGTCACACAAACTCAAACGTCCCGTTCACACTATATAAATACACGTACACAAGCATATGTAACCATCACTGGCAAGCGAGTACGCGCACTGGTGGCGAGCGGTCAGGTGAAGTGGTTGATGGCATGGGGGGGGGGGGAGGGGGCGACAACTGACGCCGGTCATAAGCATCTCACTCTAACTGATCTGTCAAACAGTCGGTAACCAACAGGCATTACTCACCGACATGTTCTCGGGGCTTTTGAAGTAGAGGCACGGGTAGTAGGCGGAGTACAGCTCCAGCAGGAGCCGCTGTGCCACGCGCATTCGTGATGATTGATAGACCGTGTCCTCGGCGGCGGTCCTCCGGGCCGCGGCACTTTCGGCACGCTCGGACACATCAGGCACTTGCCACTGGCCCTGGTGGGAATAGGGCTGGGGTCAGGTCAGAGCCTTTGGTTACCATCTGTCAAACGGAAAGTATTCAAAGCTTCTACGATAACTTTGTTGAATTTCTGATTAGCGGTATTTAGACAAATCATAAGAAAATGGTCCAAACTATTTAGCAACCATAACCATATAGTCACCTTCCGACAAATAATGGAGCTCAGTAGAGCCAAATCAGACAAAGGTTTCGGATCCGTAGCGATACCATAAGACGTACACAAACTTTACTGCTTACCGAAACAATCAATCAAATCCGTCAACCTCCCAACACAAGAAACCTGCACTTAGTGCAGGTGCACGTTATCGGGCTCCGGGATTTATCAGCGATTTATGGGCGATTTGTAGTCCACAAATTTGACCGTGACAGCTCCACGTGCACACATAATGGTGTTCGTATTCGCAGCTAATCCCGGCACGTGACCGGCGCGTGCCCACTGGCCTTTTGACCTCATAGGTCACGTGACTGGAGACACGGCGCTAAACCCTGCCCGTGCCGCCTCTCGACATTCGCTCCGCACCAGGATTTACTGTAGCCGTGCGTGGATAACATTTATGGCGAGGTCACTATCTGGAGGCATTGCAGGGTGATTTACAGGATCAGAAGCCTCCGTGAGCGCCGCTCTCGCCTCCTCTCGGCCAGTCGATGTGACTCGGCACATTTCAAAGGCGCCCGGTTCCCCACCATCACAGGAGTCAGTGTGACCCGTATGCGATATAGCCGCATCTCCGCGTCAAGTGCGTGCCATAAAGCAGCGATGACGTGCGAAAGCGGTCGGCAGAAGTTGCCGGTTGATCCCGTCTCGCCGGCACGGGACGGCGACGCTGCTGGAAATAACGAGCTGAGGAGATGCTTTCTGGGTGTGTGAATGAGCGACTGCAATAGCATTTGGTGTTGAAGAAACGAGGTGCAACGCTAAAATAAATAAAGCCGACAGGATGCCGCCAGCCCAGCCCAAGCAACATGTTCCACAAAGCTGGGAGATTGTTAGGGATTTCGGGCGACATAACTGATAGTGTTAAATGACTCTGGCAGACTTGTAAGTTAACTGACTCAGAGTTGAGTCATGAATCGACTCATGAGTTAGACATTTTTGGAATGAGTCATGAGTTGAGTCGACTCAATTTTTAAAAGCCGGGACTTGAGTCAAGAGTTGAGTCGATTCAATCTGTTTTAAACAGAACCTTGAGTCAAGAGTTGAGTCAGTTCTTCGGATTGTGAGTCAGACTTGAATCGACTCAAACAAATGTGAGTAAAATGCAACAGAGACACAGCTAGGGGGCGTTGGGGCCAAGCCTCTTCACCTGAGCAAACCAATTTACGCTAGATAGAATGCGATTTTGCTGACACCCGACTCTACATGAAACTTGTGATGAGTCAAATTGAGTCGACTCAAATGTACTTTTGAGTCGAATCGAATCAATTTAGCATAACAGCACTTGCGTTAAGAGTCGAGTCGATTCATTTTTCATAAACAGCTCGTGAGTCAAGAGTCGAGTCGATTCATTTTTTTACAGCACTTGAGTCAAGAGTCGAGTCAGTTCTTCGGCTGTTGAGTCAGACTTGAGTCGACTCAATAACATGTGAGTCGTTACAAGTCTGGACTCTGGGTGCTGTTGCGCCAGGCCAAGTGACAGCGACAATGCTCAGTATTTTTCGTAAATTATTGCCAGATAATTGTTTTGACGCAGTATTATGATAACTCATTCGATTTTGCGAGTGCATATGTATAGATATATGAGAAGAGGAGAAACTGGATCTAATTGATTCAGTTATGATTTTTACGAGATATGTGATATTTTGTGTATTTGTTTCTAGTCTTATGTATTGTCTATATGATGCTAAATTAAAAGTTTAGGTCTTGGGATACTATATACTTCAAACGGTGTTCTGCTACCGTTCCTAAACGGAATAGACATTGTACTTCCTCGTTTTTGCCTCAAGGTGCACCCCGGAGCCAAATTGGCATTCTCACCGCAGCATCAGAGATGCTGGCATCTGATGCTGGCATTGAGACTCAATAAGCACTACCAAGAAAAAGCCATTACAAAACATCTCTATCACCCACCATAAACAAACGTCACCAATACCAGTACCCCCCCCCCACCGCTCGCCGTCTAGCTCCACTTACTTCTCGTCGTCCTCGACGTCCCCGATGTAGCATTCGGCGTGGAAGGCGCGGTCGCACTTGTCGCAGAGCACCAGGTCGCCGCCGTCCCAGCAGAGCACGCAGTAGCTGATGTTAGGCGAGTCGGGCCCGCGCTCCGGCGGCTGGTAGAGCGCCTCGGTCGCGAACCCGATGCCGAGCGGGTCCCGGGCGCGGTCCCACCTGGCGGCGTCAGCCGGGCGGATCAGGTGGGCCGGCACCTCCCCCGCCGCCGCTGGAGGAGGTGCTGGAGGAGGTGCTGGAGGAGGTGCCGGCGGGGAGGGTGACCGGCCCCGCTGGTGAGCTGCCGGAGAGGCGGCCGCGCGCTGTGGAGGGGAGAACTTGGGTCGCACCGCGGTCGGCGGCGGCGTGGCGGCGAACTCGGGCAGCGCGCGCACCAGGGTGGAGGTGGACGGCCGCGGCCGGTGTTGCTCGGACTGGGGCTGCAGTGGCGGCGGGGAGGGTGAGGGCGGCGCCGGGGTGGAGGCCGCCGCTGAGCCGGACGGCGTGGTGGTGGCGGAGGAGGACGACGAGGACCCGCCGCTGCCGGAGGAGGAGCTGGCCGAGGACGAGTTAGGTCGGGACGGGCCCGGAGCCGGGCTGCCGGCAGACGAGGAGCTGGAGGAGTCCTCCGACAGCGCCAGGTCGTCCATCAGGGCCCGGGAGACTTGCCGCGCGAGCTTCGGCGGCCGCTCGGTGCCGCTCGGACCGGGGGCGGCCGTCTGTTCCGCCGGTTGGGACGCGGACCTCCGGGCCGGCGACGGGCGCTCAGAGACCGCCTCCGTTGGCTGCTTGACCGTCAGCTGCATCCCCGGGGCCCGCGCCGGCCGCTGGCTCTGGCTCCGCGGCGCACAGTGAGCCAGGATGAGCTTGTCCGAGACGGGGTGCGCCGAGCTCGCCGAGTTTCCTGCGGGGAGAGGCGGAACGGCGTCAAATAATTACTGCAGTTACTCAGAACATGCCAGGAGTGTAGCATTGGGTGCGATTAATTGGGTAAATCTGCTCAGTAAAACACACAACGCACGGCCACTTCTGATTCCCGCAAGCGAAACGTCTGCGCAACATAATCTTCTCTTAACCCGCGCCCCACTGGGCCTCTGCATTTCCTTCGCCCGACTGGGGTGGGGGGGTGTGTGAACACCCCCCCCCTCTAACTCGCTCCCATGGCTCTTTCTCTTGCCTCTTTCATATTCAGGCCCAACTCTTCTCTTCGCTCCCGCTCTACTCGTCGGTCACTGATCTAGCTCTTCCCGCGCGTCGGAGGACGGAGGCGGGTAGCGGCCGGCCTCCTATACAGTATGCGCGAAACTTTACAAACGCTTTACCTCTGGAACTTTCGAACTCGTCGCCGCATCTTTTAAGCATGAAAACTTAGTGCAATTCATGTTAGCTGGGAGTGAGCCTGGGACTGCAATGAGTGCTGTTGTTATGGATGTTTGTGCTTTATATTTTGCTGTCGTTGAATGCTGCTTTCGAGTGCCTTTTTAAACATTGTCTCACCTTTTAACGTTAGTTCGACTCGACACATCGGAATAGCCATTTTATGTTGAGAGTGTATTTAACTGTCAATACCCATTCATACATACATACATTGGCACGATTAGACCAAAACAAAAAAGACACTGTTTCGAACCGTTATCAAAAATCATTTCGAAACTATTTTATACTTTTTTTCGCTTACGTCAAACTCAGCGGTCACCAGAGGTTCATCGAAGGCCAAATTTTTCAAGTTTTAGGGACATCGCCTCCAGAAACCCCCCAAATAATCTCGGAAAAACTATGCTATCTAGGAAAACAAACGTTAAAAAAAAAAACAATCGCTAGCCAATGAAATTTGCAATCCGCACTCATCCTCAAAATTGACCTCAGGTCAAATAGTTTAGCTCTAGAGGTCATTAAGTAAAAAAAAAAAATTTGGGCAACAAAAAATTTTCGTAATAATTCTTACTTAACAAAGATAACGCTCATACTGTTTACGCCATCGTGTTTTTTCGTCAAGGCGCTTTGAAATATGTACCAATTTATTAAGTTAGGTCAACTTAAAAAAATGACCTCAGGTCAGGTCAAGTGGTGACCCAAGTAGGTCATTGTTGCATATCAGGATGTGTCGTGACGAGACAAACATACTGGTGTAAGTTTGCAGTTTCTCTATTTTCATTTAGGCCAGAGTTATTGACGAAAAAGGTGTTTGGTGACTCGGATGACCTCAGATGACCCCGTAATGTTCCCTGAGCAAAACCTGCACTTGGATCATACATTATATCATATGCTAACATCATCCATAAGGAAATGGACTGATATCGTCGACAAAGAAAGCATTTGATTATTTCTCCATTGACTTATAATGGGAGATCGCAAAATTGACCCGACCCTAAGGTCACCGATACAAAAAAATACGAGAATAAACATTTTGTAGATACTAATGACTTAATGTAATCCTAAAAGTTTGATATCGCATCCCTTAGAAACGTAGTCATGGCACCGGGACCGCTCAAAACGTTTTGAGGGCTAGGGTTCACTTGACCTGACCTGTCGTGACCTGACCTGACCTTGACCTGACACGAAACTGAATTTCGCAAATATGCCGGAACAAGAATCAGAATAGTTATGCCAAATTTGGCGGCGCTACGCGCCGCCGTTTTTTTCGTTATCTTGATAAAACATGAGGGGGGGTGTTCAAACACACACCCCCCAGTGGGGCGCGGGTTAAAAGCCATTTAGCCGTCACCGTTAGCAGTCGAAGTCGCGTTACGCACTGGGCATGGCCCACGACCCACCTTTGCCAGTAGTGGGCGTGGCGCCGCCTCCAGCCAGCAGCATGCTGTCCAGCAGGTCGGTGAGCGAGGTGTCGACGCTGACGCCAGCCCTGCTCACCTTCCTGCCAAGGTCGTCCACGAGCAGCGAGCGCAGCGGCGCCGGCGGCGGCGCACAGTCCTGCGCCGACTGAGGCGCCGGCGTCGGGCTCGTCGCGCGGCCGCCCTTCCCCGACTCCCGGCGGTCGCGTTCCGCCCGGCCACGTTTTGTGCCGTCGTTCCGCTGGTGGTCATTTGCCGAGTTGTCCTCCGTCCGCCGCGCCGCCGCCGACGGCGCTGATCCCGAGCTGGGTTTCCCCTCGCTGGCGTCGCAGCCGGGCCCCTCGCCTCTGACCGTGAAGCCGTCCTTTCCTATCCTCACCGCGCTGCTCTTCGGCGGAGGCTCGCCGTCGGCGCGCTCGCCCTTCAGCCTCTTCCGCCGCTTGACTCCGGGCTTGCCGCCGCCGTTCGCCGCCGCGTCCTTAATCTTCAGCTTCTTTAAGGGATTGACACCACCGGCGGTCGGCGCAGCGAGTCGCCTCGCTCGCATCTTCTCCATGGAGCGATGCATCTTCTCTCGCAGCGAGTCTTTCCAAGCAGGGTCGTCTGCTGGTACAGTGGCCGGCTTCTTCGACGCGGACTCGGCCGCCGACGACAGGAGTGCCGGCTTGGCCGCCGCGTGACCTGACCCCGCCGGTATCGGCGCCGGCTTGGTCGGCACGGACGCCAGCCCGGCCGGCGCGGCGGGAGCCAGCTCCAGGCAGTGCAACCCCGCCGCCAACGCAGTCTCCATCACGTCCACCTTGACGTCGATGAACAGGGAGTCGTCCGGCTCGTCGTCGGAGAAGTCGCTCGCGGCGACGGTAGCTGTGTTTTCGGTCGGCGGTGGCGTGGGGTGGAGGACTCTCTTTCGACGTCTGGGCCCGCCGCGACGATTCTGAGGGCATGCGAACAATAATTGCCGGCCGATGGGGCAAGGTCTGCTGTGGAGCCGGCGCCAGACGCAGGAGCTTCCCCGATGCTCGCGTTGGCGAGCCCACCGCGTCGGAGATGGCAGGCGTTTTAGCGGCTGCAGCAGACCGTCCTCTGATAGCTTCGGCAGCGGCGGCGGCCGGCGTGACATGGATGCGAAAGGTGGCGGTGGCCGGCGTTGGGGCGGCGGTGGCGTGCGGCGTGCCACCGATGCGAAAGGTGGCGGTGGCCGGCCTTTGAGGGCTGGCGGTGGAGGCAGCGGGCTCCGGGACGCGGACAGGACCAGCGCGTGACGCTGCTGCGGTGGTGGCAGCAGCGGATGCCGGACCGCGGGTAGGACCGGCACGTGGTGTTGGGACGGTGGCGGCGGTGTGTGGCGCTTGAACAGTAACGGCGACGGCCGGGCGCTGCGCTGAGAACGTGACCGACGACACTGGCAACAGCACAGCTCCCGAGCTCTGTACCGGCACCAGCACGGTGGCACAGGAGCTGTAGCTGGGGTCAGGCGCCGACACGTACTGCCAGGCGGGGGGCGACGCCATCACCACTGCCGGCGCGTGCGGTGCCACAGCGACCACCTGAGCCGGGGCAGGGTACTGTGGTCCGACCGAGATCAACTGGCGGACGGGCACGGAAGGGGCCTCTGCCTGACACGACTATTAACCTGGCCGCCGCACAGGGCGGGTTGTGGTGTCTCGCCGATACCACACTCGCCGGTTCCGAGGGCTGCGATCTCACAGAGACCGGAATTGTCGCCGGTGCGGAGGGTGCGTGCACGGCCAGATGGGGCACCGGCTGCGGAAAAACGGGTGCATTGGTTACGGCGACAGTCAGACCAATACGTGACCAAGATGTCAAGCAACGGAGGAGCGTACAGCAAGTAAGATAATGATATAACAAAGCCAATCGGTTGCTGCGATAAGGAAATACCGTTTGACATTTAAAAACAGTTGCTATTAATCTCACCCACACATACCTCCCAGTCTCCCATTTCACATCCCCTGTCTCCCATTTCTCACCTGTGTGTTTGCCTGGGTAGCCGCTGGCGGCTGACTGAGTGGTGTCCACGTGTTTCAGGACTGGCGCCGCACTGATAGTGGATGTTTGTCCATGTTACTGGCCTCCACCGATGGCAAGGACGCTGTGGGACCGGCGCCGCTTGCGGAGGGCGCCGTGGGACCGGCGCCGCTGGCAGAGGGCGCCGTGGCACCGGCGCCGCTGGCAGAGGGCGCTGTGGGACCGGCGCCGCCGGCAGAGGGCGCTGTGGGACCGGCGCCGCTTGCGGAGGGCGCTGTGGGACCGGCGCCGCTGGCAGAGGGCGCCGTGGCACCGGCGCCGCTGGCAGAGGGCGCCGTGGCACCGGCGCCGCTGGCAGAGGGCGCTGTGGGACCGGCGCTGCTACTGCTCCACAGCACAAGCGGCTCGTCCAGGTCACCTTGCCGCCTGTTGTGCTCCCCCTCTTGCTGCTCCTCTTGCGATCGCTCCGTCTGCCCGTTCTGCTGTCCCTCCTGGCCGTACTGCAGCAGCCAGCTCCGGGTGTGGTGGTCCCCCTGCCGCATAAGCGGCGCCTCCCGCCTCGCCGTCCCCGCCGGCGGCGGCTCCGCGTCTCCGGCGGGCGGCATCGGGGACGGCAGCTCCTGGAACGAGGCCGCCACTGTTTGGTACATCTCGTCGACGAGCTCGCGCATCTGCGGGGTGATGCTGGAGTCGCCGCCGCCGATGAGCCGGAACAGCAGGCGCACGCAGATGATGCTGAAGTCGGTGTCGGCCTTCAGCTCTTTGCCGATCAGCCCCTGGAGGGATGTCATGAACTCGTGGCAGAGACGCATCTTGGCGCGCGGCTGCAGGCAGGTGTTGCGTTCGTACAACAGCACCGATACCAGGTCATTTATCCCTGCCAGGAGGGGGGGGATGCAGGCGGTCAGACACAGCTCCCGATGGAGGGGGGAGTCATAGATGGATGCGTGTCGATAAAGTTAGAAGAGGTAATGTCAGCATCAGTTAAAACTCTATGCCACGTTTAGTTATAGCCTTATCATTAATCAAGGCTGATGCTGAGTTAACCGTTACGAGAATTGCCGGTGCAAGCGCATCACAATCGGCGTTTGCTTACTGGCATGAAGGCAGGTGCATACAAAACGTACATGGATGATTTTCGATGATGCGCCAACATCTTCGCGAACCGACTAGTCATGTGTCATCTCGTTCGCAAGCTAGGGAATGTAAAACATAGCCACCGCATCATCGCGCAGAAGTCGGTCAGTGCGCCAGTCAATCGGTATGTGCACGCCTGCCCGCCCCTCCTCCAGCATCCTGCACTCACGGTCGACGCCCAGCACTCGCCGTAAGCTCAGCTCGGGCTTCTGGATCTCAGCCTCTGGCATGTCGACGTTTAGAAGCCGCTGACACAGGTTGAAAATGTGCCTGAAAACACACAACAACGGACCGTCAGACCTGCATTGCAATGGTTAAAATTTAAGCTCAACTTATGGGAAAACGTCATACCTGAGGAATTTATTAGGCCACATTTATACTTCTACTTATATAATACAATATTTGCGTAGTTATATACACTTCAATTTGTATCAATGTCATCCGTATCTTGTGCATGGATGGATGGATGGATGGATATCCGAGGTCAGGCCCGCGCTATGCTTAGCTTGTTGCTCACTGCGCGCAGGCCCTGACCCCACCACCCGATCGCACAATCATTGGTACCCGGCAGAATTTAGCAGAAGTTAAGTTTCACATGTCCGACATTATGAAC
Organism: Semibalanus balanoides; assembly: GCA_014673585.1. Classification (NCBI taxonomy): domain Eukaryota; kingdom Metazoa; phylum Arthropoda; class Thecostraca; order Balanomorpha; family Balanidae; genus Semibalanus; species Semibalanus balanoides. The sequence continues at coordinate 54,905 of VOPJ01012840.1, forward strand.
TCGTCCCGTCCCGCCCTCTGACGTCACCTGACCTTGAGTGCGACCGCTGCCACCCGCCGCAGCCCATGCCAGTCAGGGGCTAACAGCGAGCGCCGGAGAGACTCGAACCCGGGCTGACACGCTGCTGGACGGCGTCTGAAGCCCAGCGCCCTGCCGACTGAGCTGCGGGGGCGGCAACACCAGCGCGTACCTGCTGTAGTGGACGGAGGTGTCCGGCCGGTGGCTCTCCAGCAGACGACCCACCAGGTTGTCCAGGTGAGCTGCGCGCGCGTCCACCAGCGAGGCCGCCTGCAGCCGCTCCAGCAGCTCGCCGCCGTAAGCGTCGTGCCGCCGCCGGCACGACTCCACCTGACTCACGAAGAAGCTGCGGACCCCGTCCTGGTAGCTGGCGATACACGACACAGGGATGTCAGAGCGGGTGGGGGTGGGGTGGGGGGGGGGGTACAACAGGGCTGTCAGAGGGGAGGGGTTCAACGAGACGAACGGGACGGCTAGGCCGGTACAGCAGTTCAGACGACAAGGGACATAGCTGGTCAGACCAAAAGGTCAGATGGGAACACAGCTGAGGCCAGACACCATGGTCGAATGGGGTGTCACATGTCAGGCAGAGAACACTGGCTACTGATATGTGTCGAAAGGGGTAGCCGGAGGGAGGAGGGAGATGGGGGGGCACTGCAGAGCAGTACGGCAGGTCACGAATAGGAAATAACATGTAGCGGGCCAGTTTCGTCCAGGGAAATGTCGGAGGACAATGCTTAGGGTATAGGAGAAAACAGTGTTGAGGTATTTCAATGACAAAACAGCCAAGCCAAAGAAACATACAACACTAAAACATTGGTTTGTGACAATGCACACTTACCTTTCATAGGAGCTTTTGATGCTCTCCAGACGTATGGTTTTCTCCGTTTCAAACTCTGCTAGCTTCACCTTCAATTCATTGATACTTTGATCTATATTGGTCTTCACATTTCTGAGCAAAAAGTCAATCTGTCAGTTGCCGTACTCCAACAGCCAGAGCACAAGTTATAAGCAAAAAGTCAAACAAAATGCATGTGTCAAAGTATGAGTGAACATGGCTTACCCAATGACCGTTTGAAGACATAATTACACTGTCACCATGTGAGCTTGTATTCATGATGCACTACACACGAGAGACAAATAATCACAACTTAATTTTCTAGCGGAGGCGAACTTTTCAAACAGAAACGAAACGACCAATATGTTTTCCAAGAGCTCTTTGAGACCCGTCATGTTTTATTGATCGTAGGACACATGTGGTTAAAATGTAATTCTGATGCGCAGAAAATGACCGTTCACAGTCATATACGTCTCAGAGTTTGACAAAAAAATTTCACGGTTTTTGGCGGCTATCGCCTCGGAATTGTTGAAAAAGCTGCATCTAAATGTCGTAGCTGTCAAAAATTTTATCGAAACTGACTGATCCCGTATTCTTGATTGCAGTTCCGCATACAAAATAAGTTCTAAGTACTGTTAGAATGTCGCTCATAACGGAGAGTACATTTACACATTAAAATTTTGCTCATTAAGTTTTTCCTTACAAAAATTCATAGAATTTATGGTCGGATGTTAATGTATGCTTTGCGGATATATTTTGGTTCGGTCATTTTGGCTAAACCCTTAGTTCGGAGACAATTCTAAAATTAGTATAATAGAATACAAGATACTTATATAAAATACCATCGTAATTTGAATACAAGCATTAATTTCCAAGTTAAACAAATTAGATTGTTATTTTATAGTATTTTTGCCGATGAAATAATATCATGGTTGTAGTGAGATATAATGGGAACCGATTGCTCCTGTCCCTACACAATTATGCATCCAGAAACTCAGGGGATCGGTCACAGAATATGTAGTAGTGTGGGATACCATTCGTTCAATCTGAATATTTAGGCGCACCATGTGTGCGTAAAGTACAATGGCCAACTGTGTTAAATAGAAGATGGTCAATGTGCAATCATGTAAGTACTCAACGGGCTGATATTTAGATTTTCACAAAGAACGAACTGACCAACTGGTTCACGAGAACTCATTTAGGTCCATGGACGGCTTGGCCTTTTGGGCCAGTCACAGCGCAGTCAGGGACCCTCGACCAAAGCTATGTTCCCAGCGGGAAGTAGTTTTGGAAGAGTGCGGGGACCTCATAGAGTATTTGCTGCCAACATCTAAGTCAGGAAAAATACTGTCTCCATACTTTGACATTCCGTAGTTTTATACTGTACTTATAGAACATTTTTACACACTTTAAAAATACTAACATTTCCACGAGGACGTATGGTGAAAGTAGAGAAACCGAAAGATGGTGGAACACTGCATTCTTTAAAGGGAGTGTGCCTACTCACATTGGCCATGTGGAGTTGTTGACACTAGTCTGTAGAACATATTTTTGTGAATTTAGCCATGTACTCTGGATGACCTCAGATGTTCCTGTATGGGATTCTAACTGAACCACAAGCCGCACAATTCGGGCATCATCCATAATTATAGTTGCTCTTAGATGATAAATTTACTTCAGAACGCGAGAAATAGACTGGCACGGTACTAAGCTCGAAACAATAATATCCAGCGCAGGTAATCTGAGATTTAGGATTATATTTTTCCATTGACCGCTCTGACATAAGAGATGGGCGTGTCGGGGCGTGTACAGAAGAGCAGATGGTGCTCATATCAAAATTACACAGCTAGACTTAGACTCATATCCGATCCTAGAGCTTGCTGGGCCAATTAGAAACAAACTCGAGTGAGATGATCACGGAAGCTGCCAACAGAGCCTACGAATAAACTAATAATAAAATTACGAGATTAACCACACTCATATTGGGTCGTCGCGTATAAGATGGCTTGTATTGGATTTTTATATGTAATCGGTATCCTCTTAATATGTGCGGTGTGATCCAATAGATTTTATTATAGAGTAAAACTGTCGAGTCATCCTTTCGGTTACTGGGCTATTACGTAACGTGACGATTTCGTCATATTGTGTAGTTTTTGTGAGAGAACAAGAGAAATGCGGAAATATCGCAACTAACGAATATAAAGTAAAAACTTCAAACTTAAGGGAGCCGCTCCAGACGTAATTATTTTAATCGCTAGAACCGCATCGATTGTCAAACCAAAGCTTCTTACCCGTAATAAAAACTATATTTTGACATTTAAAAAGAGTAGCCACACTCCCTTTAAGTGAATTCGTGTAGAGGTTTTAACCCATATGCATATAATTTGGATGAATTTCACGAAAATGTCTGACAATTTGCTAGAACCATGTTTTCAATGATGCTGAACTTGAACGTTGTCATTATTTTTGTTTGATAAATTTTCCAAAGATACCATTTTGAGAAGAGGAAAAAACATATTTGAGTAAATTTTTATTAAGGAAGGGATCCTGAAAAACAAATACATTGTGTCTAACTAAAATTAATCAGATCAACTTCGGAATGTCCCTCGAAATGTAAAAAGAAAAACCCAAAAGCATGCCACAATTACAATGGTGGCATGGGCATTTGTTGACGTTTCTGTTAAATAGGATGATTATTTGATGAATTTGATATTGAAAATGGTAGATTAGTTTTCCAGTATTCTTTTCGTATTTAATTTTGAAGAAGAAAACAACTTAAAAAACATAGTTCATTTTAAAACCAAAAATTAACATATTTGGAATCAGCATCATCAAAACATGGTTTTGGCCAATTTCAAGCCATTTTCTTGAAAGACAACCAAGTTATAAGGGTCAAAACATTTACACGCATTCACTCAAATTGTCAACCCCTTTTTCGGTTCTACGCTCCTGGGAATATTTCGCACTTGTTATAGTACAAATAGTGTAGTTAAAACCACGACGAATCGTTTGCGACTATCCCAAGTTCCTGGGATACATACTTAGGGCAGGGAGCAGAATCTGCTCCCAATTATCATGCAATTACAATCTTTGAAATTATAAATAAAAATATGTATGAAAAAGCACCACATCAATTTGTTAACTGGAAGCTAATCGATCAAAGATGTTTTTGACGTCCAAATACTTTCGATTTTCAAGGCACTAAGGGTAACAAAAAATTACCCAAAAATAGATCACAAAATCGGAAATCCTGACATCACAAAATCAAAAGTTGGAAAAAATTAGAAAGACAAAATATTTGCCATATCTTTGCTATTTCAACAATGTACAGTTTTTGAGAACTGAACCGCAATCAATCGTGTACCTACGAGTTACAGCTCATCAAAGTTAGCCTTGTTCAGTGAACTTCCAACAATGCCCGAGGCGACAACTTAAAAGCACGTAACCTGAGAGGTCTAGGATCGTGACAGTGGTTTCTACTAGAGGTGGCAAAAGTTGATATTTTTGGGAACCAGACCCGACCCGGTTTCAAAAGCTGAAAAATGGACCCAGTTATACCCGATGCAAGGCATGTTTGGACCCAGCAGACCCAACCAACAAAATATTGTCGCCCAACTAATATTGACAAATCTGCACTCTACAGTTAGTGCAAGAAAAATTACTCTTGCAGTTGCAAGTTCATACAGTTCAGATTGGCCAGCAGCACAAAGAAACCTGCGTATCAGTGTTCCTACTTTCGTAAAACCGGCATGAAAACATAAGTGGACCCAGTCTGTACCGGTGTCATTTAGGCGGGCCCATCTGGGACCAATGGGTCAGATTGGCCTAGAGGACTGGTTCCTCGGTCACGTTTTTGGCCACCGTCTAGTTTTCCTACCATAAGACTTCCCGAACATCATTTGATCAAAATCAAAAATGTCGGGTAAAAGAATAGTTCATCATCCTCGTCCGTTCTCGACCCACGCATCACCCTGTTTCTTCCGCTTGTTCACGAAAATTTATGTCTACCTCGCTAACCATTTGTCTGTGGATTCCGATAAGCCAACCTATCCTTTGATGTAGGCTTCACTTACCAGAGTCGCCATGACACCATAACAGACATAGTTCATCATGCCCCCCCCCCCCCAGCCCAGCCCCAGGCCCAGGCCCATGAACAAGTCCAGGCCCAGTCAAATTCATAATATTGAGTCCCATGCTCGGTCCGGCCCATTCAGATTAAGCATATAATTATTTTTTACCAAATTTTCCATCATTATCCTAGCATATTTATTTGTATACTATAAATTATAAATAATATCACTCACATGTGTGTTGCTGTGGAAGTAAACTGCTGGTTAAAATAGTTTTAAACTCTGACGGCTGGCCTGGCATGCGCGGCGCGCGCATTACTTCAACATTCTCAGCCCAGGCCCGTCTAGAGCCCAGTGATTTCCTTAAAGTTGAGGTCCAGCCCAATGATGGCCCATGGGTCAGCCCAGCCCATGACGAATTCTGGTGTCAGCCACTGGTCGTTTGGTCGTGGAATGCCCCAGCGTACACAATAAATCAGAACCGATGGTGGTCACGTGCAACCACAGCGAATTATCACGCTCAAACGCACCACTATACCACTACTGACACTGACTTCGCCCGGACAGTCTCATCGTGCCAGAGTAAAACGCTACTTACTCAGAGTCCTACCACCCACCCGACACCCTCCGGGCAGGCTCAGGGTGTCTGAGTGTCACATTGAGGTCACATGAGGTCACCGCACCCCGCTGTACCCACCTGACGCCCTCCAGACTGGCCCGGATGCCGAGCCGAACCTCGGCCAGCTTGGCCTCCAGCGTACACGACTGATGAGTACGGTGCGACGAGAGGATGCAGTCACGACAGCACAAAGCCTCACACGTGCCACAGTAGTTATCGTACACCTGTGGCGCGCAGCAGGGAAGTCAGCAGAGGTTACAGGTCAGCAGAGGTTACAGGTCAGCACAGGTCAGCAGAGGTTACAGGTCAGCAGAGGTCACAGGTCAGCCGAGATCACAGGTCAGCAGAGGTTACAGGTCAGCAGAGGTCACAGGTCAGCAGAGGTCACAGGTCAGCAGAGGTCACAGGTCAGNTTTCCATATTTATATGAATATCCACCCCAAGCACAATGCATACAATTGTTTTAACACCTACACAAGACCTACATTTTATGTTTTATCATAAATCGGCGTCTTGATATCAGCTCCATGTGCCTATTCTAACCTGTATAGTGTATAAACCTATTTCCATCACATTCACCCTCGTAATTAATTCATAACCGCCATCACCACCTTCATTCATGCGTGTAACTTTCCCCTCTGCCTCTTCCCAGTTCTGCCCGCGGTAAAAACTTTCCCGTTGACCCTCCACGCTGAAGGTGGCGCCACCGACCTCGTGTGCGCCGGCGACCTTGCCGCCCTGATACATTGCCATGTGCACCTACCAAAAACTCACGCAAAACCTCTCACACTACTGCTCCACATACGCACCGGCCTCAAATCATATTTTCAGCGTTTATCACCGTTTTTCTCGCGCCTCCCTTCCTGGTTTTTACGGTCATTTTCCGTTTTTACCCGACACGCGTTCTTGCTGCAGCTGAAGGACGCCTTTTTACGCAGCGTACGCGGCATTTACGCAATGAATTGTCCCTGAAAGATACTTCTTGCATGCCGGTAAAAAGGGAAAATCGATGCGGAGCCGCGCGCGCCGAGTTCTGTCATGAAACACGATCGGATTTCAGCGGCGGAGGTCGCTGCTGCGCTGAACCACGGCTGAAACGCAGCGTAGAGGCCCAGACTGCCTGAGACCATCAGTATCTTGGCTAGAACTGGAGAAGCCAATCAAAATTAGAGTTTCGTTTATGTTAAGCTATTTTAGTTTTCCGCTTTTGCTGAGACAAAAGGATTTTTTTTCTTCTCAATATTTGAAATAATATTGAGTAACTAGCACTGCGAAATTCCATAAGTCACGTAAATACGTTTCTCTTTCATACTCTACTCATGTCTCACCGTGCTTACCTGAATGACTAGTATCCACTGATGCATCTTGTCTGCTGCTGGTTCAATTAATACTGTTCGCATTCCACTTTTACATTCGATTGCAGATATTCGTATAGCATACTCTACATTTTTGCCGTTTGTTCAATATGTTATTCCCACGGTACCTGCCATTCTCTGGTTTGCTTCATCTCTTGCAGTGTTGGCCCCTGCCACCATCGTCTTGTATCTCCCTCCTCCTTCGACGCTCAAGTCTTCTTTAAAACTTGTCCAGCGTGTAACAAAGTCTCTCTTCGATTCCCGGGTGTCCGATTCCCCGGGTATCTGGATGTCATCTGTGAACAAAGAACAACAATAGCCAATGGGTTAACTTGATGAATTCCCAGTTGCTTAGCGGAATATGTTTAGAACGGCTCATAGCTTACTCTCAGTTGGCTCTACTGCTTCCCTGGGGAAATTCTATCTTAAGAGTTTCGGCGAAAGTGATTGCAAGACAACATTCCTTCTCAACTTCCGGCTGACACACAACACACACCCCCCCTCCCCGGTAACAGCATAACTGACCCCCTCACCCTCCCTCCCCCTCACGCACACCACCCACTCACACTGCTCGGAATCTGTGTCACTTCCGGCGCCCTCCCCCCGATGACGTCACGTGCAAGCGTGCCCGCCCGGCGCGGGCCGGCGACTATGTCAGAAGCCGTACCGTGCAACATTGCAGCGTTCGCACGGCGTGGCACGGAGCGGTGCGGCGCGGTGCGGCGCGGTGGGGTTCAGTGCGGCGCGGTTGGTGCAGGTCAGTGAAGGGAGGCCTGGCGGTGACGTGCGGGTGGCGCGCTGTGGGTCAGTCATGATGGCCACCTATCAGCTGGAGGAGGCCGCCAGTGTGACGTCATACGGCATACACCCCGTGCAGGTTCGCAGGGCTCGGCTGGACGGCGGAAGGGGGGGGGGGGAGAGTGCGGGTTGCCGGCACTGCTTGTGCGTTCAATTAGCATGGGGGACCATGGAAGTGTTGTGGGGGCGTCTCTGTGGTATAACTTTCGCCACTCAAAGGGTGTAAATATGCTGCCGGTGCCGCGGTTTCCGTATATTCTCAACCTTCCACCAAAGAAGAAGTGCAAACTTTGTGTGAAATTGCCCATTGGGATTGTATTTGATCAAATGTGTGTTTCAGTCGCTGGTGTCAGTTGCCTCTTTATTCGCAATTCTCTCTTTAGCTTGCAGTGCACGTAAACACCTAAATTGGCTGCAAGACATGTACTTTGGCACTGAGTAGAGACTGTCTCGTGACGACGGTCTCCACGGACACTTATCTATTCCGGTCTCTCTGCCGCCCGTCCCACAAGGCCACCGCGACCAACTGCGCACTGCCAACTGCACAATCATGCCTGGCACGCTGCGCAATATCGGACATTCGATTTCCAATCAATATAACCGCCTTTAGCACCGAAGAGTACGACTCTTGTCGAAAACAAATGTGCTTGAATGCCCCCTAATGACAAATTCATGTTGCATTGTTGCAAACTTCGAGTAAAGCGGTAAGTTCAAATTTGAAATGTGAATTCACAAATTGAGCCAGCCAGCAATCGACACCCGAGACTGGGACATCTGAGATTAAATTGGGATTCATCCCCCGCCAAGCCACCACACCACGCCAGCCATCTCTGGCAGCGGCGCATACTGCTGACTGGGACGGCCAGCCGGCTATTTCTGTATGTTTACCCACTGAGAATGTAAACAAAACGCATCTTGCACGCGCGCCGTGCCTACGGCTGGCGCCTGAGGCTCAGTCTGGCAGCCTGATTTGAACCGGCAACCCGCCAGGGGACGGAAATTGTTGTAGCATGGAAACGTCACATTGGCTGAGAAGTGAATGTGCATATAATGGAGTGAAATGACCCCACTTAATATCAGTCCACATCTACAAAGTCAGACCCATCAAGCAACACACATCACATCAATTTTCGCTCCACATGCCATATTAGCATTGCTCTTTGAGTATGCCATGAAAGAGAACGTCGTTAGCATTTAATATCACACTTAATTAATGGGATTTCATGTAGCACCTAATTAGCTCGGTGAAACGACATTCCATCCTTCTCGAGCACGTGCGGAGCGCTGTGTGGCGTCGTTTGGCGGAATAGGTATGCACAAGCCAAGAAGGTGGCTGTGAAGCGCTACCGATTACAGCAACACAAAACGTTTGTCAGCACAGGGCGCTACACTCCCAACATGGGCTTCTTAAGTCACCATCGGCACTTTTCTAAGCCTGATTTGACCGGGTATGCGTTTTATAAAATGTTGGCGCAGTTCATTAGTATACCTAGTATATCAGCTGTGCGTAGCTTTATAACCAACACCACGTGGAAAATATCACCAATTTACCCCAAGCGCTACGAAGAGCTGGTTTCGACTCTCAAGCCGAACGCACAGTCTATCTCAACACCACGTCGTCCTTGATAATTGTCACCGGCGACAAACAGTTCTCCGTAACGGCTCGTCACCTTCCGGGCTGTCAACGGCTGCCATCTGCACCTCTGACTCACACCGACAGGCACACACACACACACACACACACACACACACACACCACACACACACACACACACACACACACACACACACACGCACACACACGCACACAGTCGCGGTGACTATCACTTCTGATATCACCGGACAAACAGCGCCAATCGGCCGGCTTTGCCGCCGAGGCTGAGTTTGTGTGAAACGCTGGAGGCCGGGGGAGGGTTTGTCATGATGGTGGGTTGATGGCGATGGAGGCCAGTTGGCCCTCTCAGCCCGACTGACGTGACCTGACGTTAGCGCTATGTGATCAGTGACGTAACGGTAGTGATGTGACGTCAGGGCTGGTCAGCGCTGAGTCCGGGTGGATTGGTGAAAGGTAATGATTTCACCTAGTGCGTGTTGCACCGTCAAACCATTGCTGGTACAGGAGGCGGGTTTTCTATCTCTATTGAAGGGTGCCTGAGCACCCACAATGTTGATTGAGCACCCCCAATACTCTCTGAGCACCACAACAATAAGAAAATCAGCTGTATGTTAAATATATTACTAAGTTTTCAGTAAATTTGTAAAAAAACACAAAAAAAAAGGAAAATTATACCAGGAGCAGCCAAAACAATCACATTAAGCACCAATATTCCATCTTTAGATTGAATCAGGTTCTGATATGGTATAAAATTAACTTTAAAACAACATATTATTCATACAAATTAGTCGTGATCAACACACATCAAACATTAAGCTCTTGCCACCAACATTTCAATTTCATTGAAAATTAAATGTCCGCAAAGCATGTTATGGACATGTATCAAATATACTGGACATTCATATCAGACAACCCACAGTTTAACTTACACAAAATAAGGTGTACCTCTTACATAAAACGCACCGTAATAAAAACATTCATTTTCAAATTCAATTTCTTAGATTATGTCTGCAAAATGCAGGATACCTAGTAGTAGCCAAGATAGGCGCCTTCTTACTTTGGCATTGATCATGTTTTTCCAAGACAAACTCAAAGCCAGAACTGCATTTCGAGGACATAACACAAAACTAAAAAGAGTCTCTTAACCAATCACACACATGGCAACAAATATAATTCAACTTCATTAATGGGCTTTGAACATCAATAAAAATAAACTAACATGCATCCGAATTCCAATGCATTCCATCAATATGCATTCCGAAACAACCATCCGATAACTCGAGCCCGATTACTTCGAACCTCGACATAAAGGTTCCAAGACAATAATATCGACCGTCATTGGTTTTACACTTAAAATGGTCATGGATTGTGGTGCTGTTTAAATAGAAGACAAATCCAACAAATCTAAGAAGACGACAGGACTAATCACCCATTATGTCAAGCATTTTTCTGTTCACACTTAAAAAATGACTTAGAAAAGACAAATTGTATTGCCTTAAATCGCATAATCTGATAGTTACTTGCTTAGCCGCGTAGGATTGTGGCAAATAAAGGCCTTCACCGATAAGTATTCAATACACTGACGTCATCAGTATTTTGTAATTAGATGTTGATTTATCGGCTAACACGTTTCAGTTATTGAACCAAATAGAAATGTCGATAATGCTCCACTAACTCCAAATTCAAAGATACAAAATATTAATAAACTTAATAACAACTAAACAATGAATAAGATATTTTATATTGTAAAACTGGAAAAATGACATGATTTTGATGTTTTCTGAACCCTTTTTAAATAATATTGAAAATTTTCTGATAAAAATGTAAATATTCATGCGATCAATGAATTATTAATTAGTTCTAGATTCCACAAGTCGTATGATACATAGTGCGGTATGATTAGAAAAATCGATAGTATCAATGAACCGTGGATAGTTCTAACTTCTTTGTTCCTGAGATTACTCATTACTGGGATTTTTGTTCGGTTTTTATCGAGATTGGCTGACCTATCAATCTGGAAAAATGGAAAACAGAAGAGACTAATTATAGAGCTGCTTCTTCAAGAAAAAGGTAAAGTATTAATGATATTGTTCGTGGAATGGGTTATGGTATGCACTCACTTAGCGGATCCAGCGGGCGGCAGGGGCGAATTAGCCCCCCCTCATATCTGCCTGAAATTGACGAATTTGACAATAATCCACTGTAGAGGGAAATCTAATAAACTTTTACTAAGGCATATTTGTCTTTAAACCGTTCAGTAAGGTACAAGGAAACCAAATCAGGATTGAAGTTTTTTCGAATTCTGATGAAACTTTGTGAAACTTAGCCCCCCATGCCCAGGTTCTGGATCCGCCAGTGTATGCACTAGTATCTGTCAGGGCAAGAGGAGGATACATACTTTTTAGAAGGGGGTAGGGCGGATCCAGGGGGCGCTGGCGCGCGCCCTGAACCGGGGGTCTTTCTATTGGCGCGCCCATTAGGAGTGCACCCGGAGGCGAACTTTGTATTGCGCCCCCCCCACCGACCGAAATTCCTGAGATCCGCTCCTGGGTCGGAAGGGGAGAAAACAGCGTGGGCAGCAAGACTGGCGCCACCTTCCGAAAGTAGGGGGACCGGGAGGGGAGGCATTTTAAAGATTGGGATTTCTTTCCATGCAGCGTCCACCATAGTTCTCAATGTTAAAAAATTTGAAATGTTTGGGGGCGCGTCCCCATCCCCCTTTATAGTGCAAGGAACCCGACAAACGGGGGGCAGCCGCCTACCAAAAATTGTCAGATTTTAACATTAACGCACTTACAGGGAGCCAGTTGCATGAATGACAAAAATACCACTGGCCTCAGAAATTCCGCCTCACAGGCTCCCCGATCCCCCCCATACTTTCGGAAAGGTTCAGCGCCCCTGGGAGGCAGCCAATTTGGGGCGTCCTTCCAACATCCAGGGGCGCCAAATCGCCCTGAATTCTTGAAAAGGGGCGGCCAAAGTGGTCTGAGCCCTGTAGTCAGAAATAGGGACGCTGAAAGTGCTCACGAGCTGCTCCATCGGCCGGTCGCCTGGCGTACGGAACAGCCCGTGGGGCGCCCTTCTGGCGTTCTGGCGGGGGAGGGCCGTGGCCCCTGCGGCCACCCCTAGGGATCCACCGCTGTGTTTAGGCGTGAACGAACCAGTGGCAGCGGATCGTATTTTCGATGGAAGGACAAAAGCAAATACCCACATAAGAGGCCCACCCATGTGAACGTCGTAGAGAACCTCCGCCTCTTAGACATTAGGACCAGGCACCTATCACCACCTGACTGAGGGGCCAACAAATTCAAACTAGAGATGGCATTCCAAACCGACCATGATGACTCCCTCAGGATGACCAAAAGCCAGCGGTAACACACAGAATGGCCGCGCGCAGCTGCCAATCCCAGGATGCATGATCAAGAACGAGTGCTCAGAAGCAATTGTCATTCCTGGGCCATCAAAGGGATTCAAAAAAATAAATTTCCTGGAGGAATTTATTCTCCCAAAAACATAGTGAGGAAAAGAGATCAAAACACCAGTGAGATGGTGCTAACACCCAACTTACGTGTGAAGATGCATGAGATGGGGATCAAAGCTATCCCCCTGCCCTCAGTCTTGCCGACCCACCTCATGGAGTGTAACAACGTACCACGCATATCGATAAAACCAAGATATTTTCCGGACCTGCTGTCACGAATTATTAAATCTGAAGGAAATCATCATTAAGTAATAACAAATTATAGTAAAATGATGCTAATCTCAGCGTGCCACTCCACCGTCGGATTAAGAGAGTTCTCAAACCACAAAACAGACTTCTCGCCGCCAAAGACCTGATCCCCAAAAATAGTGACGTCCCAATAGACCCGCCCGGAATTGAACCTCCTACCAAGATGGGACAGGCCCCCCGAGGGGGTAAATCCCTCAAAAAGCATCATACAATTTCTGAAAAAAACTCATCAGATTTTGTTTCCGCTTTTCATTCCACCGCAATGTTGTAACGCTTGATAACAAATGGACAGTCACCACTCAATTATCATCGGTTAAAACACATACCCGCAGATTGCACTCCTACTCACCTCTTTCATTTATATAAGAATTCCCTTCCTCCTCACATATATCCGCCGCCCCCACGTATCGTAACCTCTCCCAATTAATTAACATAACCACTCACGCCTAATGTACTCGCCTCCCACATACATTGCTTTAACACCTCCCACTAGATAACCCTCACCCCAAGTTACCTCACCTGCACCACAATATAGCAATCCTCCTACCAATGTGACGCGCCTCACTCCGACTACTCACAATCTCCAAGACGAAGCAACCTCTTTTAATATCGTTTTTAGTGTTTTGTATCCCCAAGGAAACTATGAGCCCGAGGAAGTGCAGCAGTGATCCTAGATAGAACCTGCTCTCCAATACCCTCCACTAAACAGATTCCTCCATTTAGTAATACAATTGCCAGCACCCATGTGGGATAACACCGCCATACCCACGAAAATGGGCAATTTTGTTACGGGGACAAACTCACTAAAAAATACCCCCCCCTACCCTGCAATTAAACTGTATGTAAGTCGAATAAGTGGAGCCCGCACCCTCACACTACCTAATTGAGGCACACACTCCAATGATTTGATAAAACCACACCCTGAATCTGTGACTCTCTGATCTGACTCTGGACTCTGACTCTGACTCTGGCTCTTGACTCTCACGGCTAGGTCTGCGACACTCTGACTTTGCCTCTGACTCTCACGCAGAGACCTGGCGACTCTGACTCTGACCGCTGGGTAGCAGCGAATCGCTCCCCAATACCTCACCTCAATACATCTAAAACGCTTCTCCTGTTTTTACCTCAACTCGCATCCCCGCGATAAAGCTGCAAATTGCCTTCCCCTTAAAACACGGGGCGTCGCCACCGGGGAGCCTGGGGAAGCCTGGCACCAGGTCGCTACTATTACCCCATCCCTCCTCAATCGGTCACCCTACCCCCAAGTTTACAGGATTTTAACATTTAGGCCCCTACAAGTGCGACCGCGCTTCCCCCACAAGAACACCCTCCACAGCGGCGCCTACCCACCCCATTATCTCATTGCCTCCCCAATGAAATAGCCCCTACAGACTTTATAAACCTCCATCTCGTGCGACCCGCCTCCTCTCCATATAGAAGTATACTGGATTCCAAATTCAAAAGCACTGCACCGATTTTGACATGCAAGCAAAGTGAACACCCGTATATGCAAATTTATGCATTATGTCTTATTACGGAGCACACGCGAGGTTCTTAAAGCCAACACGCGAGGCAGGGGAAAAACAGAACGTAAAGCGGAGATCGGTCCAGATAATACCCATGGTTTTGCAGAAGATTTTTTATTTGCAACTACCCTCGCCCGATATTGGTGACCCCCCTAACTTGGTTGACGCCGTGCCCACTGCCCCTAACGTATACCCCCCCTCTCGACCATAATAACACATCATCAAGCACCAAAGTGAACCCACTTCTCACCACAATAGATATCTCTCTCCAATATTACTATTATTCACATGCATGGACAATTTTACATCTTCAATGTGACCTCCGCCACAATGCGATACGCCAAATTGCAATGTCTGTCAACATAACCATATTCAATCCATTGCCTTGGAAAATGAATCCCCTTGCCATTCGTCAGGTTTGCTTACGCAGCAGTGCACCGCCTACCCGCGCCATTCCCTCTAAATACCCTCCTCTCACCATGTATAACCCGCGCCTAGTGTGTTGTATACCCTACAAACATGTTTGGAGCTCCCCAGAGGACCCCCTCCCGGCTCCTCGTCCTACCGCCCGGCCCCACTGGGCTCTGGCACCCCGGCCCAATGGTCATCACGCTGCTACCCACCTGCGAGGCTAGTCATACACCTACAGGACCCACAGTGGCATTAAAACCTCCGGAGGTGATCCCGCTATCTCTGGAATGTCCTCCGGTCTCAACATCACCAGCCACCAAGTGGATCTTGTACTGTTGAGCCTTTTAGACTAGGAAATAGCCACGACATTGAGATACCACGAACCGACCCTACCCTCTTCAATGACCGACTCATAACATGACCCAACAGGCACGTTACCCTCTTCGACTGGCTCTACGTTGACATCGACTAAATACAACCACCAATGGGAGCCTTGTGCCCTCCAAGATGTATGCCCCACAGTGAGAAACCAGGGCGAGCTAAAATACTCCCCCCTCTGCGCCACGTGGGTATCATTCCAAATTTCAAACACGTTACATTTCATTTTTCAGTAAAGACTTCAACTTTTGCCCATGACGATTATCTAAGCTCTGTTGCGATTGTCAGCGAGTTGAATATTTATGCCGCAAGGCTCTCCCCTCATAGGCCAACTACATCTATTCAGACCCCTCCTTTGCGCTTCCGAGGTTTTTAATGCGACTGTTGCGGGCAACCGCTGACCGCATTTAATAAGCTCTATCCGGCGGCTCGATGGGAAGTGCTTCTCGTCACCCAACATGCGGTGCAGGCCCCCATGCCGCCACCGGGGCATCTACCCTCACCTCCAAACAAACTCCGGACACCTTCCTGGCTAGAATCGCTCGGTCCCGTCTGGATAGACACGTGGCCGTAACCCGGCGCTCTGCCGCCGCGCCCGCTTGCCGCCGCGACTCGCTACCCTCCGCCAGACGCGGCCCTCCCGCCGCCGCCCGCGCGGCCGCCCAATACATGTTGCGCGTCTCACCCCGTGCACCGTGACCAGCACCGGTGCCCCAGCTCTCCACTGACCCCGTCTCCAGACGAAAAGGGTGTTCTGGCAAAAAAAGGCCACAAAAGTGGCGCCGCCGGACCGCCGCCGCCGGCCGGGGGGGGCAGGCCGTTGCCAGCACAGAAGCTCGGAATGGCGCGAGCACTAGGCGCCGCCCCGCTCAAAGTGGACCGCTGCCCGCGCAAAGGTGAGTATACCCTGCGCCCCCGGTGTGACCCTCGACGGGTGTCTGACCCTGCCGCAGCGGACCGCAAGCCTAGCGCCGTGCGCGCCCCGCAATGTATAGACCCTCCGCGCGTGGTTACCCGTCGTGCGCATCAGACAAAGGGAACGCCCCTCAGGTCCTACTCCCAATATGCTGGTCTAGACGCCCCCTCGGCTAGCTCCTTGTGATAATGCCCTCTCCTGTGGCAGGCAATGCCAGTCAGCTGAGGGAAGGGTCAGTTGTGAAGGGAGAACTTGTTTTCTCACGCACCGTCGTCCTAACATATGGAGCTTGTCGAGCCCCCCGTGGATAATAGGGGTAAATGTTCTGTTGTATGGGTATTGGGTGGGTGTATTTTTTAACAATCGAAATCACAAGTGGAAGCTTGAATAATTAGCAAAAGTGTTCTTTTCAATATTTGAAAGTCTTCCAGTCTTGCTGAATAGAGATACAAAATACTCAATATAGAAAACCCTTTGTCCGCCTCCGCCATTTCAATAATATTTATCGTGATGAACCTGCATCGAGAAACCTGACCTTTATTACTTCTTGTAGTGCCGGTGCCGGTGGAGTTTCCAGTGAGGTCATTTCAAACTTAGCCATCAAATCAGAGTATTTCATAGATGTTGTCAGTCCGGGAGTGGTAGTCGAGCAAAATATTGAATTTACGTTGCACTCTGTCAGCGAGGTACAGATGAGTTTTCGGCGAACCCACCCGAACAACAGTGCCGTATACTCCCGAATCGATCTAGCATTGTCATAACAGGGGACGTTAACTGACGTCGGTCTGAGATAACTCTGTGCACTGGCTTTTTAAACAACCGAAACAGCGAAGTTTTTTAATACATTTTTGTCCAAATGTTTTGTATGGATGGATTTCCAAGGTCAGGTCCCGCGCAGAGCTTGTTGCGCAGGTCCCGACTTCACCATCCGATCGCACAATTCCTGTTGGCCGGCAGAATTTAAATACGAAAGTTATACGTGCCCGACATACCTAGACACGGTCCGCCCCGCTCACCGACGTCACCTGACCTCGAGTGCGACCGCTGCCACTGGCCGAAGGCCATCCCAGCCAGGAGCAAATAGCGAGCGCCGAAGCGACTCGAACCCGGACTGCCACTACCGGGATAGGTCAGATGTCCAGCGCCCTCCCACTGAGCTATACAGGGGCGGTCAAACAGCTCTAAAAATCTGCCATCTCGTTTAAAAAACCCATTTTGAATATGAAATACTCCCTTCAACGCACTTGAAACAAAGCGTCTCCTTCATACTGCTGCGTTACCACCCTGCTCCAACCCTACCCGATCCAGTTCCATAATTGTCCCGCTGCAGTTATATGACGTCATCATAGATTCCAAGCCATCTAAAGCCGCAAGGTCTTCTCACAGCCTCTCTCTACCCCTATTAATTATGACAAACATCAAATTCAGCCGCTGCTATTTCATTACCGTGCAATATCACAGTATCCCGAGCGGCGCAATCTGCGTTCAACACAAAAGGTAATTTTGCTGAGGGCAAGCCTTTTTGGAAAGGATTGAGCAGAATGCACATTAACAAGTTTTTTCTTTAAATTGTTGGGAGTCTGGAAAATCAATACATTACAATTTACAAGACAGGTCAAGCTAACATTACTGCTCCCTAGATTTCCTGGAAGCAATCGCCCAAGCGCGAGGCGGTAGCCTGTGGAACTGCTGCTTCTACTCCTTGCCGACAGATGGCAGTAGCGACTCGCACCCGGGGCGCCATGCATTGACTTTTCATGGTTGTGCCCGTGAGTCAATGGCGAGGCTGAGAGCGTCGGCCGCGAGAAAAAGCACGCCTTCGCCCGGGCTCAGCGTCGGCCGTAAAAATCAATCACCTGCGCTGGCGGCCCGGTGCGAAATTTAACCGCCCTGGGACACCGATCAATGCGCAGAAAGAAAGGTCAGATGCGCGGAGACGCCGGTCGAAAAAGCAGCACGTGCGCATGACCAAGTCAATGACTCCCGCCGGCGGCGGCCGGCAGGGTCAGTGGACGGAGCGAGCACAGGGAGCTGGGAGCTGGGAGCCCTGCACTACCCACGTAGATATTGGGAGCAGGGAGGGTCAGATAACCCATGTGATTGGGGTCAGAAATGCAAGACGGCGACTCTGAGGGGCATTGAGAGCCGACTGCAAGGAACCATGAGTCGAGAGGAGCGGATCGGGGCAAAGTATAGAGCAGAGCTTTGGAGTTGGAAACATTTTATTTTGCCGCGTTATCTGGTGCTGTACCTATCAGGTGGAGTTTAGTTGAACCTTGCAGCAATAGGTAGAACGAAATCGATATTTTTCCTCACTACTATGCAAATGTGGTGCTAACACACTTCTGACTCCAATTCCGACCTTTCCGGAAGCTGGTTGGGGACCCGGGACGGTGACATTCTGAAGTCGATTCTTTCCATGCAACGCCTATTCTGCATACAGATATAAGGTTAAAATTCGTATTGGTAAAAATAGGTTAAAGAAGTATAGGTATATTGTTAAAATTAAAATTCAAAAATGTGTTGGGGGACGCGTCCCCCCGGTCCCCCTCTGTTTCCGACCCCCAGTGATATTTTGAGTCGCAAATGACTCCCTGACCATTGCATGCCACCCGACAATGCCGGAGCTGTAAACAGGCGGGGACTTGTCCTTTGTATAGATCTGGCAGACGCCGGCTGCTGTTAGGTGTACCAGGTCGGCCTGACAGGTGGCCGTGATAGATTATGCCCTGAATTATTAAGTGCACAAAGCAGATGCGTTTGGCGAAAAGCCACAGTCATGCAAACAAAACACGAGCCGTGAGCGTATTATCTATATCCGTATAACCGGCACCCAGCGGGATCATATCCAAAAGAAGACCCTCCCACTATTAGTTCAAACTTCAAAAGAAGTGGGATTTGGTGATCTCGTTGTCAAGCATGTGCTTTCAATGTCACGTAGTGAACAAATTACATAAATTACACAAATTACTCTCTCTTACACAAATTACAAATTACACAAATTACATGTTTTGAATACACCATCACGACATGTAAATAGTTAGTAAATAATTATAATTGAAAACCTGAGTCTATTTACTTCCAATAACAAATGTATTTATTCTCGCATAAGGGGTTTTCGCCTGTTCAACCACTTGACATGTTACTTTCGCGTCGTTACTCATTTATTCATATCATTCATAGTTTTTGTGATTAACGATTAATATAATTTGACGGGTGCTACCTTAAAGACGTTAACCGGATCATTATAATTAATACCGAATTCATAATGTTTCATTATTTAATAATGTTTCATTATTTAATAATGTTTCATTATTGAATTCGGTATTAATTATAATATAGCAGCTCGGTTGTTTATGGTGTTGACGAAATGAGTGGACTCTCTAGAAAAGGTCAAATGCTGCTAAAGTTGTTGTGGCCATGTGCGGCACTGACCACTTAGCCATTAGCAGCCGGGCGTTGCGAAAGGCGGCAGTGGTCTGTCCTTTGTGTGATCGAATGGGGACTTCATCGCCACGTATTCCGTTCGATGGGTCGTTTTTCATTTTAGCGCAAACATACAAAGACAACATGCTCCTATGGTGGGCTTGGACCGTCCATCAAGGCGTGGAAATATCTTAATTTCATGATGATGATGTATATATCATATATATATGATTATAACATCTGTCATTTATTGAACTCTCAAACAATATATATATTATATATATATATATATATATATATATAGGCCACAACAACTTTAGCAGTATTTTACCTTTTCTAGAAAGTCCACTCATTTCGTCAACACCATAAACAACGGCGCTGTTCCCGGTGACATCCATGGAGCAGGCCTGTCACAATAGTATGCTCCTGAACTGAGCCGGCGGGCAGCCATCAGTGGCCACATATCCTCAGATGTAGGTATAATGTCCATGGGCAATGTAGGTCAGGTAGGGCCTGTGGGACTGAATCCAATATGCATTGTCTCGCCTTGGCATGCGAAGACCTGACGCTATTTGACATGCAGTTGCCAACATGAGATCAAGACCTGACCTGAAATGACCTGCCAAGAAAGGGGAACGTCTATTCTGTTAGAAACATTGTTTTGATTAATAACTGCATTTTCTCATCTATCATTAAGCTAAATCGCCTACCTCTGTCTTTTTCCGTCCATACTCATTTCCTCTTCCTGCCACTCTGTCTTGCTCCTCCTCCCATCTCATTAACTCCTCCCATATTCTCCCAATTCCTTGTTCGATATTAACCGACGAAATCGCGACCTGCCATCGACGTCTCACTACTCTTTATCGGTCGGACAGTCACGTCGCGTCGGCGGGAGCATCGGCCGCCGGTCGTCGGCTGCGTCGAGCCCGACGCAGAAGAGCTGCGTCGACCGACCGACCGGGGCGCGGCCATGCAGAAAAACTGAACCAGCATCGATCGGCGGGACCGGGCCGGAACTGGGGCGCGGGAGGGGAGTCATGGGGATGGGAGTCATGAGAGGAGTCATGCAGAAGGGGGAGCCATGTTAGGAGTAATGTAGAGGGAAGAGTCATGTGAGGAGTCATGCAGAGGGGAGTCATGAGAGGAGTCATGGGGGAGTCATGGGGAGGGGAGTCATGAGAGGAGACATGCAGATAGGAGTCATGGGGAGTAATGTAGAGGGGATTCATGAGAAGGGGAGTCATGAGGAGAGGAGTCATGAGGAAGGGAGTCATGAGGAGGGGGAGTCATGGTAAGAGTCATGCATAGGGGAGTCATGAGAGGAGTCATGAAGAGGGGAGTCATTGGGAGTAATGTCAAGAGGAGTCATGAGAAGGGAAGTAATGAGGAGGGTAGTCATGAGGAGGAGAGTCATGGAAGGAGTACTGGGAGGAGGGGAGCCATGTGAGGGGACTTTTGTAGAGGGGAGTCGTTGGGAGGGAAGGAATGGGAAAATCATTGGGAGGGGAGTATGGGTAGGAGAGTCATTGGGAGGGTAGTATGGGAATGGTGGGGGGCGAGGAAGAAGGAATGAGAGGAGGAAGAACGGTGCGAGAGCTAGGACGGATGAGATCAACGGAAAAGGTCACGTCGGTTACGAAAAACATTATTTTGTCAGAACAGCGGCTGGAGAAAACTGCCACGACATTGTAAGTGGGCATTGCGATACAAACAAAGAGACATAACACAACTGGACTTTGCTTGGACTTCGATGTTTGCGCGTGCCAGCTCGCCATTTGTCCAGTGGGGCTCCACACGCTGCCAACGTCCCTGCTTTACAGCGTGCTTTTAAATGGCACAATCATTGCAGTTCTGCGAGCTACCGGATGCTAAGTAGGCATTTGACCGCTCTAAATTGTGCCCGTTGCAAGCATACCCTACAGTGGAGTCCTGATTTCAAGGCAAAAAGGGAAGAGGGCGTGCACTAAGCAGTTAAGTGCGCAGTTGCTTGGCCAGGGTTTGGCGTCGTATAGGTTGTATTTCTCGGTCTCGTGTACTGCACGGGATTTCATGCCTAGTGCGCATGCAGTAAAACTTCTAGCTATATAACGCCTAGGTTTGCACAAGTTAGTGACACTAAGCGACTAATAAGTCGCAACGTTGTCGTTAATAATCGTTTGCTGCGAGGGCAGAAGAACCATTTTCAACATTTAAATTGCATGATAAATTTAGAGATTAATTTAATAAAAGATGAAAATATTATGGTATGGCGCGCCAATGCAAATTTCACAATGCTTTATTAAAGAGAGCAATAGGCCTACACGATGCTTTATCAAAGGGAGCAATAGGCCTACTCCTATTGCTCATGTGAAGCTGTCGGCTCTGGTCTATATAACATATTTTCTGAATTTAGCCATTACTTCATTTTTCAGATTCACTCTGGTTAATGATATATTTCAAATTCACGAAGATCGGTGTAGAATCGCACAATTATCGATATCTGCCAGCAGCCAGAGAGGCTTTCGCAACTAGAAGCACTGCTCTAACGATTACACTATACTAGCGTATATTGTTGGCGCTGGCCAATACAAAACAGCTCGTGCGCGCTGATAGCAGCTGCCGAACAGAGTCTCGGTAGCAATTTTACATTGTTCGTATGGAAAGTTCATTGTCTTAGGTGCATCATTCTCATTCTAGATTACATTATATCTTTTTTACTCTGTGTATAGTGGCGATTGTTTATGGATATAACAAACAATATGCAAAACAGAATATACGTAATGATTCAACTAAAAGGGCTCCAGCTAGACGTGAATTTTATCGAATCCAGTAATTAAACCAATAGCTTCTTACCGTAATACAAATATATTTGGCATTCCAAAAGAAGAGTATAGGCACACTTCCTTTAAGATAGATGATTTTTGAAGTCTATACATGTATACATACAAATGCAAATTATTATGCAAAATAAAGAAGGCCGTAACGTTGTTGAATATCAATCACAGACAAAATAAAAAAGGTATTTGAAATTCACATGTATATGCTACATATATACCTTCACTGAAAAGCATTACGCAGTCTAGCTTAAAACACCCAAGGTATACCTTCTTGGATCGCATTTGCACCAATAGAAGGTACTTAAAATCCCCAGAAGGCGTCAAATATCATATAAAGTAGACATGGCCACATATTTGTATCATCACAGCGATCGATGTCGAATGATTTCAGCAAATATCACATGAGATGAAAATAGGCAGATTTGCGCTTATTTGTGAGATTTACCGCATACAGATATCGAGCCCACTACCCATCGATTGTAACAACACGCTGAAAGGCACTATTCAATTCTCAATACGCATTTCAATTCCTTTCATCCTTCATGTTCCTCAAAACGAAAACACGAATGTTTTTATTTATCCCAACAACTTAGTGCTTGGTATTTGAAACGTTTTTCTCCTTTGTTTGATACCGTGGATCATGTTTTCCGAGATGGCGCCGTGGCCGGGGTCTCCTTTCCGAGGGGTGGGGCTGATGAGGGGCGTTAACACTCAGCTGTTGCGTCTGGTACCTGGGGTGAAATGGAATGGACGGCCTTCACCGCTCCAGTGGCGAGAGGGGGGTGGCGAGGGAGGGGCTGTCATCAGCTGGCCAACGAGGGGTGAAACCACTTTTTTAACAACAAAAAACCTTCGCTCGACGCACGGGAACTCACTCTTATGAAACAATGAAACCACGCGTCGAAGAAATATGATAGCAATGGGAGAAGCCCCACCTGCAATGTAATCAGATGAAACATGCGATCAGCTGCTGGACAGAGTGTTTCCTTACGGCAACAGCGGCGAAAGAATCTGGAGATAGTCCACATAGTTGCTTACCTGCAGCGCAGTTGCAGAAGTTGAGCGGAGAAATCGCGTCTGCACAAAGTTTCTGCCGGCCCACGACTGGCAGCAGATCTGGGGAACTGGGACAAACATGGATCGGCCCGACCATTGCGCAGGTGCGCGCTGGAGAAAAACCGCCGCAAAAAACATCAGACGGCGCAACGCGAGCTTTTTGCCAGCGCTTTTTGTCAAATTCACCGGCGCTGCGGTCAAGGACAGGTTTTTGTGCGTCTGGCTGTCTGCCACGCGCCCGTCTAGTTGGGCCAGCCAGACGGCGGAGTCAAAACGTCCTGCAAAAAACATGGCCGGCCTTGCTGACGTCATAAGTCTGTCCACCGTCGGGTTCCCGTGGACCGTGCAGCCATTCAGAGTCGTCTGAGGGTCAGCCGGCGGTCTGGCGAGCACTCATTACGCCTCAGACAGTCGTGCGGCGGCGGTGATTTTTTTTGCCGCCGTCTGGAATCGATCCCCGCCCCACGCACAGAATCCGTCGACGTCACGAATGCTGCAAAAACGGCCAGACTGTCTAGACAGCGTGCCTGGCCGTGACCTTGTAGTGCGGGTGGGTCGGGGAGAGGGGGGGGGGGACGGCTGGGGGACGCCGCCTGTCGGGCCTGCCTACCATCAGACGGGGGACGAGGGTGTGTGGTGTGAGTCTAAAGGTATTTTTATCGATTGTCAAGAATGCGGTGAGGGACGTAACCGAAAATAGCCGTTTTCACGATAGATTATTTTGCGCGAAATGTTTTAAAACATTTAAAAATGTTTTACAATGTTTTATAGTAGCCGTTTTCACGATAGACATAATTTGCGAAAAAAAAATAACTCTCGCCCTACGGGACCGTAGAGCGAGGGTTAAAACATTTCTCGCAAATTAGTCCATCGTAAAAACGGCAACTACTAAAACATTTTAAAATTTTAAAATGTTTTAAAACATTTCGCGCAAAATAACCCATCATGAAAACAGCTAATATGAGTATGCACGAGGCGTAATTTTGCATCAGCTTAACAACATTGCTGTAAGAAATTTGATCAACCGAATGCTACGTAGATATATGTTGCAATGCAGGTATTGCAACATTCATTTAACTAAACTTAAGCATTTACATTCCACTAAGCATTAAAGATTATACTTGTTGAAAATGTGCAAGTGCTCTATTAAGTCGCCAAAGTTCTTTCCGACAGCTATACTGCAAACTGTGCAACAACCATCTGTGTGCTTCCCTGAACATACATGTTAAGGGAAGCACTGAAGTGAATAATACAATGTTTTAACTAGTTTGCTAAGCGAATTCGTTCGAGAGCGTATCCGAGAGGGAAACATTATGCTATGAGTGGGGCATGTCACAAAGCCGTTACAGACATAGTGACAAAGACGACTGTGCCAAACGAAAACGTCTCATACTCAACATTGACATTTTATAGCATCGTGTAAAAAACTAATTTAGTTATAATGAGCACGCAGTCGGAATAAATTCATGCTTGCTAATGATGCATCATTGTGCAATGAACAAGTGAAGTGCCCTGTACTTACCAGCTACAGCATACCTACATTACAGCAATAAATCATGCGCAGTGGTGAAACACTATAATGTCTTTGGCTTCAAAAGCTATGATTTTCCACCGAGCTCACATTTCAGACGGAAAGATAATTGACTCGGCACAATCCTGCAAAACACCAGTAAATGTCTGATATTCAGTTTGATAGTTCACTAGTACCCACAGAGCACTGCCTTAAAATGTCTTTATATAAGATGGTGCTGCCTCTGTCGAACTGGAAACCATGACAGTTTGCTTAGCGTTGGTTACACTGCAAGCTCACTGGAATTACTCCCATGTAAATTTAAGCAATGCAATACCCCTAAGCAGTATTGAAATACAAGCAGTAACTACGAGGCAATATCTGCAGAGCAAAGTATTCTTCAGTCTTGTGCCACGAAAGCTCTCGGCGCGTTTTTTTCAGTCATCCTGTTTTCTGACGCGCGCTTTTACTGGCAACCCGCCGTACCCAGCGCACCCTCCAGTGCCTCCACGCGCCTGTAGACTCCCCAGATGGCCACTCCTGTTGGTTCCCTCCTCTCCCCCGCGGCCAACCTTGAACTTGCGGCGTTCCTCGCCGGCTGTCGACCCAGCACGCCGCCGCCGCCGCCGCTGCCGCCGCTGCCGCGTCGTTTTGTGGCCGCAGCGCGCAAGAAGTGCCGCAAAAACGCCGGCGGTAGAGGGCGTTTTTGGCGGCAGACAAGAAGGCTACCGACAAAAAGACTTTCCCGCGCACAATGCGCTCATTGGGAGCGATTGGCGGCGTGAAACTGTCGCTCCGAACAGGTGAATTCCTTTGAGGATGCAGCGTATCGAACACGGCAGCTTTGCCGCCCGATGAATGGTGCGCCACTCTTGCCGACAATGTCTGCATTTTTTCCCCTGAACTGGGCTGAATCGGCTGTTTGGAGAATGCAATTTAAACGAGGGATGTCTATGGTATGGTAACAGTACACTGACCACGCAAGCCTTGCAGTCTGCGCAGTTTGCCTGGAAGGCAGACTGTGCCGCATGTACTGGTGCGTTGCGGCACAGCATACCAGCGTAGGCAGCCGTGCAACACCTCCGTTGCACACAGCCAACGTAGACGGCGATGCGCCACACGACGGGAGCGTTCCGGACGCAGTTCCGGCCAGCTCGTGTGACAAACCCGGCGGGTGCTGCGCCGCCGCCGACGCACGGCGAAGAGCCGTGGGAACGACGAGCGGCCGGCAGCGGCCGCTTTGTCTTGGCCGGACGCGGTGCCGGTTTCCGTCGCGGAGCTTCTCCCTCGTCACGGCCGGAGGCTTGTTGTCCGCATTGAATTTTCAAACGCCGTCCCCTCAGAGCTGCCAGATGTTTGTCGATCACAAGACATGGACGCTGCCTGCCTGCTGTCTAGCCGGTGGATTTTTCTGTCGCGACTTGCTGGACCAGTTTTTGGTGGGCGCCGTGGCCCGCTCTGCCATTGTGCGCCGCCGCCGGGGCATTCGTCCTGTTTGCTCGAGTGTTGTGGGCCGCTGGAGGCAGGCGTCGGCCGGAGACCGCCGCCGCCGCCGCCGCCGCCGCCGCCGCCGCCGCCGCCGCCGCCGCCGCCGCCGCTGCTGCTGCCGAGGCCAGTTTTTGCTGCAGACCGCGCTCTCACGCCTGACGAAGGCGCCGCCCCGGATGACGCCCCACCCCGCCCCCGGCCCCCTCCACCCCACCCCGCCGTCTGATGACGCCCCTCCCAGCCCCAGCCCCCTCCGCCCCTCCGCCCCACCCGCCGTCTGATGACGCCTCGGCCTCGAATCGACGGCAGGAGAACGGAGGTTTTAGCGAGCTGTTTCTTCCAGTCTCGGTGGAATAGGATGTGTCCTATGTGTTTGACGGATTTTTAGAGTCTGCTAGTTGGCAGTCGCCCGTGGTTCAACTTTCTGTACTGCCGGATAATGCCGACCTCAAGTCAGCAGCTATCTTACCTGATATCTCCATCCTGATATCTCCACAGTATAGTGACATATTATGTGGTAAGTTGTTTATTGGCTGGACCATTAATTATTGTCGGTTGGCAGCTATATGTTTGCTGCGAGGTTAAGTCAGCGATCCGTACCCTCTCCCCCATGCCTATATCATACAGCCGGCCTGTTGATAAGATTCAAACATCAGCAAAATGGGCAGCTGCCAAAATCATGATTGATTATGTGATGCCCTTGTGTTGATTTTTATCACACACAACACAAAGCAAATACACCCAGCAGTTCTCTTGCATGGTGTACCTTCGACACTTTACTTATGATGTGACAGTGCATGCTTATAAGCTGATGTATTAATTTACTCTTTCTGACTCATTGTTAAGTGGCGATGACTTTCTGGTATTATAGATAAAATATTTTAAAAGAGCCTAATAAGGGCTTGTTTGTGCAATAGCGTATTTCATGAAACTATTCCAGCTTAGCCCGGGCGTTGGCTGAGGTACTTGCCCTCACTAGCACCACCAAAAGGCGAACTGGCACCATGTTGCATGCCTTCTTACCGAACTGGCTCACACATTCGTGTGTAACGTGCATTAAGCGTGAAGAATGCGGCATAATTGAGGCATGTAATGCGTGGTTGCATCAATGCATCATTCTGGCACGCTTGCCAACAGTGCTTGGCCATGTTTGTCAATGGTTACCAGGCACACAGCTTGCGCTTTTCTAGTGATTTGTTGAAATATAATATTGAAATAAATGAATCGTGGCGATAACTCACATGACTGACACTCCAGTCACATGCAGGCACTTTAAATTGCAGTCCGCAAAAAGCCCCATGTATGTGCATACATACCTCTGTTGACGTCAATGCCTCGCTCGTGATGTGATATGTAATGATTTACTTACTGTGGAATGCTGAAATATTTCATGAAATATATAATTGACTACATACATCCAATACAGCCTGGTCAAAGAGGCTCTTTGGAAATTATAATGTATACGATATTTTGTAACTTTTTATAGCTGTCGAATTTGCTCTAAGTAACACGAGATTGCTTGATTGTCCTTCATTTCCGACATGCGTTGACTTTGAAACATTACAAGAGCAGCCACGTGCTGTTGCAAATGTCAACAATCAGTGCACCCGACCCTTACTTACCAGTTACCAGTGTCGGTGACACATGGTGGACAGCAGGAGCACTCGAGCCAGCGTGGGAGGGGGGGGGGGTGCAAAGGGGTGAGGAGAACGGGGTCCGCTGGCTACCAGCTGTACCCGGCGTACATCAACATGTGCTGGAGACGGACCGGCAGCTGTCGGCACGCAGTTTTTCACGCAATCTAACACCTGTTGCGGCGGAAACCCCGCCAACCCGCGGCGACAAAAACGCCAGACACGGCGCGGCGGTACGGACACGTTCCCTCTCTGTACGCTGCCATGTGGCTGGGTCCTGGGCTGGGACCCGGGCTGGGGCCAGGGCGGATAACAGGCCGTAAGCTCGTGTTCAGACGTAGCTCGCTGTTTGTATATGATAATGGTGCAGGGGGTGGGGCGTTGTAGACTGTTTTGTGAGTGTTTGGCTGCTGCTTCAGATCATGATGCTGCAGTCAATAAACGTTTTGTTCGAAGAGGTTTTTGAGTGATAGCAAAGAGGGGTTCGTTCAGATTAGAGCGTAGGATTACTGTGAGTCATGTTCAACTGGGTATAGCTGTAGAAAAAAGGGACCTTAAAATTGAATAAACTTTAACAACTTGCCCAGACCAGATGTAACGATGGCATATTCTTAGTTAATGAAATCACTTAATCATGAGCAGACAATATTGTATTGCAACATTATTTTCTTTAACAACAATATAATCAGAGTAAGGAAACTGATTCCTGATTTTTTGTTATAGAACAAAGAAACGCATTGTTTTGTTATTGAGCTCGGACTGAACGGCTCGTATGTGAATTATTATATCACTAGTCATTGTACTTCATTGCCTAGGTACCCTAGCACACAAAGTGAAGCGTCATTTACTGCGTTCATCATCATCAACAACAAAAAACAACAACAACACAAACAACAAACGCATATAGTTGATACTGCCGCACCGCATCACGCGCAGCCAGTATTTTTCGTGCAATTGTTATACTTCTAAAGGTATAAAACTGTCTGCTACCCCATCCTATCAACTGCTAGCAAACTTAATATACACTGCGCTCTATATAATTTTGGAATGAATACATCATGAGCCCGAATGTAGTTATGTGCCGTAAGCATGCACTAACCTTCTTCCCACACGCGTAGTGCAACTCGGCAATGGGCGCAAAAGTGGAACACTTGAACTTCTAAGAACTGCAGGCGCACAGAGCATGTTCAGTTAGCCCTCGCCGACCACAGTAACTTTCCACGGCCTCCGCAGCAGAGCTGTCAATGCACGCACATGCCTCTGGTTACGAACCAAGGAACCATGTTGAATCTAGAAGTCCCTGAATGAGACATGTTGAGCAAATATGCTATTTCAAAGAGATGCTGCCTCTAAGTGCACCTTGTTACAGTGTACTTACAGTGGTCTTGAACTTGAACAGTGGTCTTAGGTTTGTCACATCACAGCACACAGCATGTAAAGTAACTCCAATATCCTCCGGCTCGCGTTTATTACTTACGGGAGGGCTTATAAGGCGTGCGTGCTTTCCTTTATGTAGCCATTGCTTTGGTTCATTTTTACTGTGACCTAGACATACTCACTTTTAATTTTATATGGGCAAATCATAATTGTGCGAGAAGTGGAATACTCTTATGGGTTGAGTCGTTCGTAATGAAACTGGTTTAGACATTTACTAGCTCAGGTCAATATTGAGGTCACCAGAGGTCATCAAATGTCAGATTTCCCAGTTTTAGGACTTCGCTTCAGATACCCCAACAGTAACACATCTCTGGAACTCTTCGAGCTAGACACAAACGGAAAAGACCATATACAGCTCTAAAAATTATATCGCCAGCTTGTCTTCAAATTTAGCTCAGGTACCTACTTAGCTGAGGCTTTAGAGTACAAAGGTCATCAAAGGTCAAAAAGGCTATTTTTGGAAGACTGTTTTCGCAAATTACTTTTTACCTAAAAGATAAAGAAATAATTTTGAGACCATCGTGATTATCTCGTCAGGGCGTTTCGGATTATATTCATGTGGATCAGGTTAGGTCAACTGAGAAATTTAACTTCTGGTCAAGGTCAAATGGTGACAAAGTAAGTCATGCATGATGTATATTGGGAGATGTGTCTCGACGAGGAAAGCACATTGGTGCTGGTTTCACTTCTCTACCGCCATTCTATAGATAACTATTTACAAAAAAGTGTTGGTGACCTCGGTTGACCTCAGTTCAGCTGACTCTGTATGGGTCACTGAACAAAAATTGCACCTTGATCATCTTTCTTTTTATGAAAACATGCTCGAGAAGGAATTGTACAGATATACAGATATCATGCATATCCTCGGGCAAAGGAATATTTTAATATTTTCCCATTTACTTATAGTTGGAAGGTCACGAAATTGACTAACTTTAAGTCACCAATATAAAAAGATATAAGCAAACTGTATGCATAAATGATCTTATGAAATCATTTAAGTTCGAAACCGATCGGTCAAAAACTGTGGCTATGATATGAATGTCCGCACACTTTTTGGAGGTGAGGTCACGTTACCTGGCCTAGTGACCTGAACTGAGATGACTAAGCCAAAAATTTCACACAATGTGGGTAATTGATGCCCAAACACTTGTGCCAGAAACGGCGGCACTGCGCGCCGCCGCTTTTCTGCTATCCCCGACAAACCTTAGGGGCATCTAAACGCCCTCCCCATGGTGCGGATTGAGGACTAAAATTTGCATTGGTGGTATTTCAGTGACTCTAGTGGGATGGTGGTGCCCGCCGTGGTAGGCTGGTGACGTCACCGTTTACGGTTCATGTTCGAGTCGGTTTGGAGGAGTCGTGTGTCAGCTTTGATGAAGTCACCAAATTCGGTGCTTAGCGCTTCGTGATCGCAATCACGATTAGAATCGCGACTTTTGGCGATCACTATACCTACCTGTATAGAAGCTAAGCCTCCGAACCGGCAGAGCGACTCGTCATATTGTTGTTTTGGCATAGGTTACTAGAAGTTTAGCAAGAGCAATGAGAAGTTATAAAGAAGAAATAATTTGTTTACTTATAATCAAGATCGGAGATTCTTAAAGTGTGTTTTAAATGCCTTTATATTTGTATATTTCATACTGGTTAGGTACCTATCAATTATTTTCATGCATTTTCATATTTTAGACATATGAAAACGCCTAACAAGAGAAATTTAGTCTACAAATATCTGTAGTAGACACGTTACTGGCACGAATAATGTAACACAAAATGATCAGTTCAAATAAAGCAGAATTCTGGAGTAAAGCAGGATCTCTGGCTGGGTACTAGATGGCAGGCTAACATCCTGCCCCCACAACTTGAACATAGCTCCTGCGTCCCTGATAACAAGTTTGCTGCTGACAAGCACAACGTTAAATACGTTTACGGGAAAGAAGATGATAGTATTTAATCGGGCAAACACTAACACAAAAAATTAATGGCAATACCGTCCACCACATTTGTAACGTATTTCATATTGACATCAACACTTACCTAAATAAGTAAATCGACTATTACTGTTTCTATAAGATTCGCCTTCAAGCCAGTATGGAACGATAATGCATTTAATGGACTATGGAGATTGGAGAGCCGGTAAGGGAGATATAAATCATGTTCAAATTTGACATTTGCATTTGCAAATACATGCCAGGCAAAAAACAGCGTTGATCACGTATTTAAGCATCCATAAGTGCGTTTCCATTTTTATTTTGAGCGAGTACGTAAGGGCAAAAAGGACAATTATATATAAAACGAAGGATTAGTATCCTACCAGACGACTAGAATAAGGCTGGCATTATCATGCAATACCTGTATGTGGATAAGAGCTAGTTGCAAGAAAATAGTCTTACTCCATGCCTTCTAGAATCATGGCAAGCCTCGCGTCGTCATCCTCTTAACATTCACGTGCCTCCACGTTCGTGGTTGCCAGGTAAAGTCTGTTGCCAGGTAACGTCTGTTGCCAGGTAACGTCTGTTGCCAGGTAACGCCTGTTGCCAGGTAACGCCTGTTGCTAGGTAACGTCTGTTGCCAGGTAACGTCTGTTCTATTACCAGTTAAAGTCTGTTTCCAGGTAGCGTCTGTTGCTAGGTAACGTCTGCTGCCAGGTAACATCTGTTGCCAGGTAACGTCTGTTGCCAGGTAACGTCTGTTGCCAGGCAACTTCTGTTGTCAGGTAACGTCTGTTGCCAGGTAACGTATGTTGCCAGGTAACTTCTGTTGTTAGGTAACGTCTGTTGCCAAGTAACGTCTGTTGCCAGGTAGCGTCTGTTGCCAGGTAACGTCTGTTACCAGATAACGTCTGTTGCCAGGTAACATCTGTTGCCAGGTAACGTCTGTTGCCAGGCAACTTATGTTGTCAGGTAACGTCTGTTGCCAGGCAACTTCTGTTGCCAGGTAACGTCTGTTGCCAGGTAACGTATGTTGCCAGATAACGTCTGTTGCCAGGTAGCGTCTGTTTCCAGTCGGCGACAGTTATGGCGCAGAAGTCGCACCAGCTGACCGACGCCCGATGACATTGGCCCAGAGTTTTTGTGATGTGTTTTTTCTGCGTCGGGAGTTTTTCCTCGTCTGCTTTTCATGCGCCAGACCCGCAAAAAAGCTCGCCCAATGTCAAGGCCGTGGCTGGATACCAGACAGTCTACAGCTCGCGAGCTGGCCTTAATTGGACGCTATTAAGCTTCAATCATTTTTTGCATTAGTTCAAGTGAAATGCAACCTGCAAGTGAGCAAGAGCTAAGGCAAGATTCCATGCGAGGGCTTCAACATTAGGTCGAAAATATAATATTTTGTTGATCATCTAACTGGCATGCAGACTCGTTAAATTCCCTTATTCATATATCATCAGGGGCGTCGCCACCGGAAAAGGGGGAGGGGGCTCCAGGGCTGCTCCGGCCTCGCTCCGCCCCCCAGATTAACGTGATTTTATCATCAGCCCTATGTGAGTGTTAACACCTGGCTGCCTCCCCGACCAATTGATTGCCCCACCCACTCAAAATTTCATGGCGATGCATCTGCACATGGTGCTTATGGTACTGGGTTATTTTGGCCGCCAAAGTTCGTTATTTGTTGTGCGGAATTTAACGTCATTTACCTGGTTAGTCGATATACTATCAATGTTTTTCCATTACAGATATTCCTTGATTAATGAGCACCACAGGCTCAGACACCAGCTCTACACACCCGACAACAAAACTTTTATGCATCCAATACGTAACGATCCATATACAAAGGCGGACTTTATACCATAAACACAGGACTACACCTCATGGACTATGATTATTGTTTAAAGGACCTAAAAACGATGAGATCCCTTACGTGTGTATGTCATATATATTTTCATGTGACATATTTTCCATGATGACAATTCATCAGCTTATAGTATCTGTGGGTCGTATGGTAAAATATCCCATATTTGTCAGGCCACTAGCTGGTATAGAACGTGGGCTGCAGGCGATTTGGAGGGGGCTACATTGAAAGAAGTTTCAACAAATTTTAAAAACTCAGTATTTGGCTTTATTGTATCTTACTGGACGGTTTAAAACAATCATGTCTATGAACAAGATTATTATATTTCCCTCTGCATCGAAAAATGTGACAATTTTACAGATTTCAGGCGATTTTTTTTTTTGGGGGGGGGGGGGCTAGATCCCCTGCCGCTCCCCCTCGGATCCGCTACAGTGCCAGACCAAGGCAACATTCAAGTAAATTGACGCGATTTTCTTGTTAAATTGTAATCATCGTATTTCTTTCTCTCCAAGAACTGAACATTCGTCTTTGCACATTGGTGCTGCCATGACATCAACACGCTGCCTCCAGCCAGCTCCAGCCAGCCTCCTGCAATCATTCTGCATCATGCTTCCTCCCTTCCGTGGCCGGTGGCTCTCCTGCAGCCCTGCCACAACATATTTTGTCTTCCTCCTGTCACTCCTTTTACCCCTCGCGCAACACGTAACCTTACGACTGTTGTGTTAAACAACAACGCTCCTGCATGATTCTCCCTCTCTCACATGTTATCTCCTGTATCCCTCCTGCAGCATTATACCTCCTACCTGCACTACCATCCCTCTCTGTCCTGACCCTCCTGCACCACCATCCCTCTCTGTCCTGACCCTCCTGCACCACCCTCCCTCTCTGCTCTGACCCTCCTGCAACATATACACTCCCTCCTACACCATCGTCCCTTTCTGCCCTGACCCTCCTGCAACATATATACTCCCTCCTGCACCATCCTCCCTTTCTGCTGGCACCCTCCGGCAGCCGTCCTGCAGCCCTCCGGCAGCCTTCCTGCAGCACGCACTGCCAGCGGCGCGTCGGCCGGCGGCGCGGCGCCGAAATAAAAAGCCCGCCATATCGATTCACCGGCGCGCCGCCGCGCGCCATGAGCCTGCAACGTTGCAAATGTTGAAATTTGGCCGAGTCGGGCCGGCGCGTCGGCGGGGTGCGGACCAATTCGGCAAGCTGGCGACCAAGGCGCAACCCATACTCGACTATGAGACCTACATGCTGGCCTTCCTGAGACTGCTCGGGGTGAGTGTTTGGGCCGCGGCGGGCCCGGGCCGGTGGGGACGCGTTGCAGGGGACGCTGGCTGGACGGGAGGTGTATTTTGGGCGCGGCCGGCGGTTTTCCGTGGCGGCGGCGGCGGCGGCGGCCGGGGCCTGGCCTGAGGTGGGTGTGTGGGAGGATGCTGGCAGTGGCCAGGAGGGGCCGCCGTGACCCGTGTGCAGCGTGCAGGTTGCACGTCGGACGGAGCAGTCCGGCCGCACGGTGCAACAAGTGGCGCTCGGTCAACGCTGGGTCACTGCCGCCGCTGTCGTGTCCATATGCCGCGCTGGATGAGGCGGAGGGAGTTGTATGAGTGTGGTGAATGCGACGTGGACGTTTTGCTGTTCGTGATTATCTATTCTTGTCGCTTCTCATTGAGAGTCTCTGGATGCGCATTGCTCGTTGCAACTTTGAGATTGCATGCGTTTGCGCACTGAAACATATCCGATGCCAGTACCTACCCAACGTCAAGAAGTGAGACCACCATCCGTCATCACAGACTACTTTGGCAGTTGACCTACTTGGCTCACCTTCAGATGCTGATTGGTGCTGGAGTGTTTGTTTATCAGTCAGTTATCTCGATTGGTAGCCTTTGCCAGCCTTTGCGTAGACGTACGAATCTGTGCGAATTTCACCGTTGCAGCGCTTGCCAAGGGTTCGTCATAACGTTTCGTTGCATTACGGGCGCGGCACAATTCGGCTGCTCCACTCAAGCGTCTTTAACGTAAATGATTGAGCGGCTTTCCAAAAATAATGAGCAGGGTGTGACTTGTGAGTGATTACTCAGCCTAGGTCATCTAACTATCCTACCGTACGCCGCTGGCAGTTCTACGCATCCTCTCCAGCTGCACTATGGCTATGTTTCCCATGCCTTCAGCGTCCACAAAGGGCCTGCGGAATAATAAGCTGGCATACGGGTCCGTTCCGTCACCGCATACCAATTAATTAGACTTATGTACGCCATGCCGCTGGCCAGTTCAAAGCTGGCGCGATCGCTATTGACGCATGGGGTGTTACAATGGGCCACGGGAAGGGGACAGACAGCTCTGTTGGCCAGGTTTGCGTGACTAGTTTTTGGGAAAGAGGTCGATTGTTTTATGGTGGATTGGGACCTTCTGTTTATAATTATCTAATTAATGCAGCCATAAAGTGGGCAACTGACGCATATTGCAATTGCAAATCTTCTTCTCTGTTATCCTCCTAAATAATTGGGAAAAGAGTGTTATCAGTATGAGGCAGGTTGCTATGTTCCATCCATAAGTGGCAACAAGCTCGAAAGCGGAAGTGTAGGTTGCATTGTATCAATTGATGCTTCTTTAAAGCACATCCATTGCATGCTGTCCTGGCAATGCCTGACATTAACTGCTTTTTATTCGTGTGCTAACATGCTATTACCGCCTGAATTTGCTGTATCCACTCAGAAAACACCATCAAACAATACATTGTCAATGA
This sequence comes from Semibalanus balanoides, assembly GCA_014673585.1. NCBI lineage: Eukaryota > Metazoa > Arthropoda > Thecostraca > Balanomorpha > Balanidae > Semibalanus > Semibalanus balanoides. Next base: position 91,081 of record VOPJ01012840.1, read on the forward strand.
GACCTAATTATTTGTATTATTCATAGCCTTTTGAAAGGATAACAACGTTACTATTCACCAATTTCCCGGATCTCATACATTCTAAACGGTCAACCAGGCTGTCATGAAAGAGATATTATGTTGCCATTTACTAAAATCTAACAAATCCGCAGCCTGTGGCGGAGCCCGGAAGTATTCTCGGAAAATAAAGCACTCAAGCTGACCTCATTTCTTCTGCATCGTGCCAGATAGGTTCCTTCAATCAACCTGACCTGTTAGAACGTTCTCTAATAAGATAAATAACATGCTAGCAAAATCTTGTTCAAGAATGGGGACATTTCTCTGTTCAGCAGGACATTTTTCAGAACATCCATCAACCAAATTAATGCAAAATATATTTTGAACTGAACACTAGGAAATAATCAAACAAAAGACATATGCAAATAAATACGAAAATCAGCTATGCCACACAGTGCGCTTGTACCGTGTTGGCTGTTCCATGCTCCTCTTTCTTTTCTTGTTACCGTCCTGCGATAGACATCCTCACCCCCCGCACCAGGCGCCGCTCCGCTCAATTCTCCCCTCCCCTCCACCCCATGGCGCCAAAGCCGCGCCGTCGCAATCCGCTCACGTTTCGCGGAGACAGCGTTCTGCGACGTACGGCCTCTGTCCGGCTTCCCAGCTTCCTAGATTCCCAGCTCCGAGAGCTGCGAGCTCTGAGCCACGAGCTTTCGAGCTTCCAAGCTCCCGCGCGGCGACGGCGGCTGCCGTCGGGGTCAGGCGGCGGGTGCAGTGGCCGCCGCCGCCGACGTCGCCGCTGCCGTCGTCGCCGACGCCGCCGTTCCGACGGCAGAGAGAGAGTGGGTGGCGGTGTGCGTGCGTGCGCGTGGTATCGACCACCCTCGGCCACGTGGCCCACAGACAGCGCGACACAAAGGCGGACAGGCCCGCGGGCGATGGCCGAGGTCAATGGCAGCCGGGTAAAAACCAGAGTAAGAACGCGCCGACGACGGCGGGGGTGGGGGTGGGACGGGGATCTTCGCGCGCCACGTGGTGGAAGCGGCGGATCGAAGACGGGAGATGGCAACAGCGGCACCGGGGAGCGTGGGTGGGGTGGGTGGGTGGGTGGGGGGGGGTGAATGAACGCTCATGGTGTATAACAGTAAAAATCCGGCCGCCCGTCAGCCAAAAAAACCTGATTGAAGGAAATACAAAAAAATGTTTTTATGTATGTAGGTGCATACATACATAATAGCAATGAAGTAATGAAACATTTGACATCGTTTTAATGTTACCTGTTTCACTCACTTTCTATAGGTTGTTTAACAATGTATTATTTCGAGGTTAAACCAATATGTATTTGTAACATGAACAATATTTGATGACGGGAGGCAATCGAACTGGATAAAGTTATATTAATAAATCGATCCAGGTGACACTGGTGCTCGTACCATAATTTCCAGAGGTCTAGTAAATAGATGCATGCAGGTCTCATATTGACTTGAAGAACTTCACCATACAAAGTATCCTGTGCTAGGCCGCTCTGTTTTTTCAACAAAAAAGTGCGCATAAATAATTTTCTGAAAAGACTTCAAATTTCAAATAAATATTGACAGATTCGAAGGGAACCCTATTCAAACAAAACCCTCCGCGATCAAAGCGAACACGGCATTTTTATCCGGGCACGAAAGCTGACGTAAAATCCCCACGGCATAACCCGAGCTGAATTATTCCATGACTTCATTAGTTCGCCAAGTTGGTGGTGTCGGCGGGGCCGGAGCTGTGAGGTGAACTTGCTGCACGGCGATTGGGACCCGGCCGGTGCGCGCTCCACCCCTCGGTGACCTCACCGGCCCGGGCGCGGGCCGCCCTCACCGCACCGGGGTCGTGTCGGTGACCTGACTGGCTGGGGGACAGGGGGAGGGCGGGTCTCTGACCGGGGGCGCCGCGCTGTCGGAGAAAGCTGGCGCGGTCACCGATGCACTCGGTGACCGGACCTCGGAGCCGAGCCAGGCCGGCCACCGGCCACTCGGCAAAAACCCGCCCCGAGCCGGCACCGCAAAAAGACATGACGCCGACCAGACAACGACCATCGACGGTCACCAGCGACTGGTGGCTGGTGTGGCTGGTGGCTGGTGGCTGGTGGCTGGTGGCTGGTGGCTGGTGGCTGGTGGACTGGCTTGACTGGTGACTGGTGGCACTGAGTATGACGGTGACGTTACTGTGACCTTGTGTGGATGTCCTGTCGTTGGGGAGTCTCATATGAGATGCTTGGTGGCTGTGTAGAGCTAGATTGGCTGGTGGGTAGAGACATAGGGTTTACTTGGCTGTGAGGTGGCTACTCGGTTTGGGCTGGTTGGCTGGTGGATGCGTTGGTGGCTGTATTTATGAGTTAGCTGGTGGCTAGGTGGCAATGGTGTGCTTGTGTGGTCTGGTGGGCCTAGGTGCAGCGTGGTTGGCTGTAGGATCCTGTTGTGTGACTGGTTGTGTGCTTGTGCGATTGGATTGGGCAGCTAGCAGCTGGTCGGCTTTGGTGTGCAGACACTCGTCGTGCCATGGTTGTGTCTGTGCTGGTTTTCTTCGTGGCTGGTGTACTGGTCTTTAGTTGTGCTGTTTGTTGTGACTTGCGTGGTTGTGACGTTATGTTGGCTGGTGGGCTAGGTGTGACTTGGAGTGACATGGTGGCTGGTAGCAGTCTGGGTTGGGCATGCGTTGGCCTAGGGAGAATCCTGAGTGGGGTACCGAACGATCTCACATGAGTGCAGCTCTGGGGCGTGCTCTCGACAGCAGGGGTCTTTGAGATGGCACACGATTCATGGCATGACTGACCAGGGGGCTAGGGGAACTGAGACAGCGGAGCTGGCAACTGTCGGTGGGCAGCTTGACAGCTAAGGAGGTTTGGAGCCTGTGGTTGGTCTGGTCTCGTTAGCTGCTGAGCAGAAGAGCTCCTCCGTGCTCTCGTTTGTTCATTCATTTTTTGATAAGTCCTGTATCTCTCAATCTTCCCACAATCAACATCAGTATACTATTGAAAATGCTCTATTGATAACTCAAAACATTGTCCAGCTCATCGCGTTGATGTAAAGGACCAGGTATGTGCAGTGCGCCAAATTACATTTTAAACTTGCTTTACGTGGCAGAAGTTCGATGTGTATTGGCACATACCTACACTCCTCTATAACTAGCACAGAACAGACAATCGATAAATTCGTTGCTTAGAAATTACCTGGCCAACACCGTTGCTACCCGCTCAATTGGCAGTCTTGGTAGACAAAAATTGGTGGCTTGATACTGTCTAGTCATGTTGCATCTCTCTCGAATCACCTCTCTTAATTAAACAGCATTCGCAAGTATGGTCACCCAAGCATTGGTCACACTCAAGGCCATGCCAAGCGAGTGCACAGAATCCGCCGCAACACCTCAACCGATGCTCACCTGACTAGCTCTTGCCTGCCGCACCCGGCTGGACCCTGACCACGGCACCAATCTATATGCACCCCTGACCACCCTACCGACCCCCAGCAGACACGGCTGTGAGCGAAGCCCATATTTTGCTCCATGCCCGGAAGTGAGACTATTCTGGAAGCCAGACCATACCCTGCTTCCAGCTGCGTGATATACACACTAAACGCCCAGCGCCCGTACCCTGGACCACGCCGCCGGCTACCCGGTGACCACCTACCCTGAACCACCTACTCGCCTGACGGCCCACCTGAATGGGTTGGGGGACGCCCTAAAACCCAAAATCATCATCATCATCATACCCTGACCACCACCCTGACCACCTACCCTTGCACCACTACCCTTGGAGCCACCGTACCCTGACACCTACCCCCCCCCTGGACACCACCTACCCTGACCACCTTACCCTGACCACCTACCCTGACCACCTTACCCTGCACCACCTACCCTGACACTACCCTGACCACCTACCCTGACCACCTTACCCTGACCACCTACCCTTGTAACCACCTACCCTGACCACCTACCCTGACCACCGGCGGACGGCGCTGACCGCACCCTCACACTGAACACCCCCACTTGACCGCACCCTACCCTGACCCACACGTGACCCTGTACACGTCGACACCTACCCGTGGGAAGCTCATCCTTACCATGACCACCTACCCTGAACACACATTAGCCCCGCCGCACCTACCTGCACCACCTACCCTGACACCTACCCTCGACCGCACCATACCCTGACCCTACCTACGCGCGTAGACCCACCTACCAGACCCACCTCCCCTCAGCCACCTACCCGACGCGACGACTACCCGTGGACACACCCTACCCGATGTAGGAAAACCCCCCCCCCCAAAACCCTACCCTGACCACCTACCCTGACCACCTACCCTGGACCACCTACCCTGACCACCTTACCCGAGCCACCTACCTGGACCACCTACCTGACCACCTAGCCCTGACGAGCCTACCCTGACACACTTTACCCTGACCTGGCAGGTCTTGTCCTTTGCCCACCCCTGACCGGACCGCCCCTGACCTGACCACCCCTGCCCTCGCCCTTCTGAAGCGCCTGAACCCCATGCTTGTCGTCAGTGCACCGCGAGCTGCCGCAAGATCCCCACGGTGCCGGGTGACGCTGACCCCGCCGCAAGCAGACTTCGGCCCCCTGGCCGAGCAGCAGCGGTTCAGAGAGTCTGCTGGTGTCGGCTAGGCTGCACATCTCGGTGAGTTTAGCCCGCCGCTCGAATCCGCCCCAGGGTGCGGAGGCCTCGCGCCCCTCCCCCCAGAGCCGCACGGCCCGCCGCAATGCAACAAGACGCGCCGCCGGGCGCCTGTGCCAAGTGCCCGCAGCTCTGGTCCGCTGATCGGGGAGATGGACGCATAGCACCACGGAACATCACCAGTTGCTGCAAGTCAAGTGAAACCACTCGATCGATCCTCTATCTCGCAAATTGATGTTATCCAGAAGGTGTTTTTGTGCCGCCGGCCGAGCCACGCCTGCCGGCTTGCAGCAATGCAGCGGTGGCGTGAAGGTTTCGCTGCTCGTGACGTCATCAGTGCCGTGTGCCGATACATAAGCCCGGTTTATCTGGCGGTGGGTTTAATTAGCCTGGAGTGCAATAACGTGCTGCCACCGGGACAGCGCCGCTGGGGTAGCGTGAAACAGCCATGTATCGATTGTGCGGACATGTGTCGCCGCTCGGCCCGCTCAGAATGGGCGATAGTGGTGGACAAGTCAGCTGAACGCAGTCAGCTGGCAGGTACTGGTCTCGTAGCTCGTTTATAAAATGGGACAAGAGGCGATTTGGGATGGTATTCAATGACATGAATAAAAATCAGTGCCTATTATTACAACATGTAGCATTGAAATTTGCAACTTTTAATATTGTGTAATATTACACAATTAGTAGCTCTTAAATACAAATGTTGTTGTTTTTTGCTCTATTTTTGTGAAGAACGTCAACCTTCTTTTTCATCACTTTGTGTTTTATGTTCAATTTGTAGATCTTCAATGTTTAATTTGCTCATTTGTTCTCCTCGAATAGAAATCGTTTTTCTGTGTGGTTCGTTTTTGTATTACATCAAAATTAATCGGGGACAAGAAAAAACACCAAAATGAATTATGTATTTCTAAGCCGGAGTCAGTGGACGCGTTCTCAAAGCCATGCACCGCAAAAGCTCCTTCACACCTCAGCCACAATACTTTAACGGGCACACAGCTACGAACATTAAATTTTCATCACCGCGCGTTCTTTGACCTCCGCGAAAAACACGTTCAAAGAAGTCATCAACGCCAACATAAAGCGCCCTCCGTAAAATTGCCTGCCTTCCCATCTGCCTGGCGGCGCAATACCTTTCCCTTCATAGCAACGACCTCATCAGCCGCCCGAGCCCAGGCGGCTGAAGTCCATGGTAACAGCCAATCTCCCGACCCGCAGTTGCATTGCATTGCTCTGCCGCAACTGAGCGAAGCAACTTTTCCCTATGACATGCATCTTCTTAACCCAAATGCGGCCGATATGATTAATCTCCGCGTCACATTCGCCGCTTCTTGCGCGGCTTTTTGCGACACGTTCAGCGGCGCACGCTGATTGGCTGTCGGGTCGCGCGGGCAAAAAGATCCCCTCGGGCGCTGCGCCGCCAAGTTCAGGTTTGGTGGCCGCCTGCTGGCCCTCAGCGGTGCGGACCCAGTGGGTGACGTCTGGAGGAGGAAGGTCTCAGCTGGACACGGTGCGACTGGCGCTGCACGAACGTCGCGCTCACGTCGCCAAGGCGTTGCAAAAACATTGTCGTGGTTTTTAGACATACACGGAAGGAGGGTGATCAGTGATATTTCAGTGATATTTCAGTGATACTTCAGTGATATTTCAGTGATATTTCGGTGATAGACTCGTCACCTGGTGCCTCGCGGTGACGGTGAACATTGGAGGAACTCCCACAAGCTCAGTGACACCTCCGCGTCTTTCCCATTCCTCGGTGTTCGTTCAACTGACGCCGCCCGTGGCGTCTCGCCTGTGCTCCTACCTCGCGGCGTCTCGCCTGTGCTCCTACCTCGCGGCGCCTCGCCTGTGCTCCTACCTCGCGGCGCCTCGTTCGTCAGTGCTGGCGCGATGCGACCCCAGACGCGGTGACGGAGCGTTCAGGAGAGCGTGCCGCCGCTGACCCCTGATCCAGGAGCCGCTCCTGATGGCCCTGGGCATGGCGGCCGGGCAGGAGGCGTACGGATCTGGACAAGAGCTGCGAGGAGCGGTAGGAGGTGCCGAGTTCTCCACACTACGGCCACACTATTTCGGTGCCCCCGCGCCGCCACCCGCCTCGCGCGGCATGTTGCTGCCTTTCGGGGTTGAGGAGCAGGTAATCGACGGTTGGCGTCGCCACGTCTTGTGGGGGATTAATTGGGGGAGTATCGAGATAGTGGCAGGGTAGTTGCTCTAGGTTTTTCCCTCTGTTCTGGGAGTTATGGCACGACGTAAAACATAATGTTGACGTGGCGGCTTATTGGACTTTCAGGTACGGGAAGAAGTTGTTAGGTAAATTTCGTTTGTCTGTCGAAGCCTGTGTTTTGAATCGTTCGGACGTGACCATCGAATATTAGCGTGCATGACCCCAGGCTTGTTCAAAATCTTTGGTTGAGGGGAACGGGGGTGAATGAGGAAAAATTGTGCCCGACCACGGCGTTGGAACACAACTGCCGAAGAACAAAGCGATATCAATTTCGTCTTTTTTTGTTTCTCATCTAAATATTCCTTATCTCGCCAAAAAAAACAACACCAAACACAATTTATCCAGTATAACGCTCCAATTTACATGCATAAATTAAATATATGAGGACTCTAGTTTATAAATTACCAGAAAAGTTGAAGACTCTGGTTGTCCAGTCGAAAGTTCCCCTTGCCAGTTTCATCACCCACATCCAGGAGGTAGCCAATCGACACATACAAGGGCCACCAACGTCCCCTGTGGCACTCCGTTGTGCCTTCATGGTGGCAGCAACGACCGGTCATAACCGTGCCGGCCGAAAAGGGGACACGTTTATAGCCATGGCGCAGCGCTGCTTCCTTGTACTAGGTTCGAGTCGATCGAGTTAATCGACCAATAGTTATGACCTCGTGGTGCACTACTTGTAAACAGCATTGGCGTTGCACGTGAAATCGACTGGAACTTGAAGGTGGCGTCTGCGGAGGGGGGAAATATAATGTATAAATATCTAGATGATTTAAGACTTCACATTGTACCATAACTGGGATGGTAAGGGGTGCAAATTAAAAGCACTCATAGCCTGAGTTAGATCTATGGCACAAGGTGAATATATCGCGCACGGTATTGATAGCTGAGATCATTGGCCTACCATGTTATAGCAGCGCGGTGTATAAGGACTGGGGCCTACTCAGCCAGGCAACTCAGGCCTGGAACTAATACCGCCGGGTTCGGTCCCGTGCTTTGCCAAGCCTGATTTTAGCAGCTCCAGGACAAAAGTCCAGGAAAGCAATAACCTCTTTCCAGAAAACACAACGCAAGTCCGTAAGAAACTTTGTTGTAAGCAGGGATATATTATATTTACATTTGTATTTGGGTCTCATTAGCGGGATAATGTATTCCTGAAAAATAACCCGTGCTTCCAGGCTCAAAACCTTGTGCAAATCTGATCTTAACATATTACATTTCTGTAGGTAAGTTGTTGGCATTGTGCAATAAACTTGTATTCACCCAGTGGATGTGTATAAAATAGGAAAATATGTGTTATTGCTACCACTGGTCAGGACATAGCGCTACAGTGGAGTTTGGAGTGGAGTTTACAGCGGACTTGCCACAACAAAGGATCGATACATGCTATGAGACTTTGCGTGGGAGTGCTGTCTTTTGTGGGAATTCATAAAGAACTGAAGTTTCTAGGAGGCGAAGGCCAGAAGCAAACTTGCAGTGACATTTCATCAGATAACAACGGCCTCAAGCTGCAATGCAGTGAGACTAAGCTTACAGTCTATTGATGTCCCTTACCATGCAAAATGTCACGAGTGAATTAAAATATAATTATCAAAGCAGGACCATGCATTACTTTGAACGACAATGCGAATATAGTGGCTTACGAAGAACATTTTGTATTATTGAGATCCACACGCACACTACACAGTGCGCATGCGCATAGTAAATGCGACGTATGCAGACGGCATGCAGTTTTTCGGTGCAGTTTTTCTTCTTTCGTGTTTATGCTTTCTGCCAGTAATGTATTCTGCGAACAACCTTATTCTTTTCAACATTAAAATGTTAAATCAGAAGTGTAGTTAACGCCAGATGCTGCTGAACAAACGTCCAAATAATAATACGAATGATAAATGATACAAGCGTCCAAATGAGGTTGCCTGGTAAAAAGTTTTATCAATACTCACTTTACTCAATACTCACTCAATACTCACTTCAATACTCAATCAGCACTAAGCTCTATAAAATACTCACTTTATTAGAAGTCTCACAAACAACTTACCTTTTTTCGTGGGTTTCGTGCGCCGTACGATCATCTCGATGTGTTGTGTGGTTTTTAAATACAATTATACGCACCCTGAAACAAAAACTTACCTTTACGCCATGTTTTGCATTCAGCCGAATTGAGTTCTGAACGACAACCGCTGTCGAATCGTGATCATGCTCGATTAAACCAAGATTGAACCCTGCCAAACTTCAAAGAAGCAGGTGCGCTGCCGAATGGTGAACATAACTACCCGACGTCATTCGTACAATAACTGCTAATGCGCCTTACAATCACCCACAGCACCGCTGTGGTCAGCTGCTGATGTGCCAGCGCTCGCATAAATGTACGATCAACTATGCACAATTCACATGTATGCACAAACGCTGGTAAATGTATGGCGCAAACTCACCGTGCAACAACACCTTTCGGTAATGGTCACTGCGAAGGCGGCGCAATGTAGTGCCCATTCAGAGGCTGCTGGCCGCCTCTGCACGCGGACGTTTTTTCGTAAGCATCGATCTGAGTAAGGGAGGCAGTGTGTCGGCGGGTGATTCATCGATTAATTCCAGAAACGGAACAATACGGAGGGGTCGTGACCAGGCTGCGCAGGGTGTTTCACATTTGATGTGCAACTCATGAGCTTTGGTAGTATTATTTGCATTTTTCATTGAAGCATTGAAGCATTTTCATTTCATTTTCATTGAATCCCTGACATTTTCCACTAGTTATATGCCTGAGAACGAACTCCTTCTGGAAGAGACTGCGCATATAAACAAGTTTTGTTTAAACCAATGCAACTCCAATGAGAGATTGAATAATTATTATAAGTCGAAACGGAGAACTCTTCCGCAGTCCAGTTAAAAACAATGTGATTAAAGGTGCTCATGTTTTGTGATATGGTCAAACAATTGAAATATTCGATCATCTACACAAATGGCACGCACAAAAACTCTTGTATGCCTATCTGAGAGCTTTGAGAACACAATTCTTGTCTTCTCCAACTTGCCTGTCTCACAGCGGCCATGACGCTACGGACAGGTTACAAAAATACATGCCGAAACGCCGCGGACATCAATTATTTACACTGCACTGCAGACTCATCAGAACATGCCATGGAAGCCGCAGAAGAGTCTTAACTTTGAAATATCCTCACCTCGTACCTTGTGAACTTCCATCCGCGGAAAAGCCAGCGAGCTGCAACAGCTCCCGACCCTCTGCAGCTCCGTTACAAATTCATGACGCCGGCAACACACGTCCATCATATGGCCGCCGGAACCGACACCCCTTCCGATATGGCTCCCCTGCGTGCAGTCGATATGTCCGAACGGGGGGCGGAGGGGGCGGGGGGGGGGGCGGAGGGGATGACGTGGAGGACGGGGAGGGGCGGCAGGGCACGCCACTAGCTCACCAGCTCGCCGTATGTTAGACGTGCGCGCCGTTTCTGGGCGGTGCGTGCAAAAAGCGCGCGCCGGCCGCGGCCGGCCGCCGCGTCGTGACCGCCCTGCAGTCGCGTGCACGCAGAAAAACGACCCCGTTAGCGGCGGCCGCATGCGAATCGGCCATCTGGGGGTGACCGGGCAGACTGGGCTGACCGGGCCGACCGGGCCGACCGCACCAACCGGTACCGGCTGATTCGCCGAGCTGAGCGACTGGGAAACAATGGCAAAGAAGGGAATGATAGGGAAGAAGTGAACGGTGGGGATGGTGGGAACGAAATGAAATGATGAGGAGTACATGGAATTACTGGAAAAGAGCGGGAGGGATGGGAAATATGGGGAGGGATGTGAACGACAGGGAGTTATAGGGAGCGAGGGCAATGATGGTGGGGAACGACGGGGAGTAGTGGGAGCATCAGGGAACTATGCAGAAGGCAGCAAACTAAAGACAACTTATATTGAGGGTATCAATGGTAGTGTGGGGCGGGGGAGTGAAGGACTGCAAGTTACACCATTAATATTCAACCTTTGATTGCCTTCAACCACGAACACCACGACCCAACAGTTTCATGTAAGCCCGTAACATAAATTGACCGGGACATGATGGAATGCAATGCATCAGTGTGCACGCACACACTGTGCAGTGTGCATATGTGCGCTGTGCACTGTGTAACGCATGCACATTGCACATTGTACATACCATAGGCATTAGGCACCAACTGACCCGAAAATCCGATTACCATTGGCCGGAGTGCTCGGTGGCCGACCAGACCGGGCGAGCTGCGAGGACCGACCGGCCGAGCTGCGAGGACAGACCGGCCGAGCTGCGAGGACCGACCGAGCCTCGGGCACCTGTGAATTCTCAGAACTGCGTGGATCGATCCCACTGGCCATGCGAGCTGCGTGCCACCGAGCGCTGCGAGCTGCAAGCTGCCAGCTGCGTGGCTGCGAGCTGCGTGGCTGAGCCGAGCTGCACCGAACGGTTTCACTGAACTGCTTCGATGGTTTTGACTCTGAATTACGCATTGGATATTTTGATGTGTGGGTTCATGCGTTAGGTTGAATTGGGCTGCGGCTATCTACACCATGCGATCGATAAGGCAAAAGTGACCATAACTAAACTGGCAATATAATCAAAGTCGGTTAGGTCTGCTGTAGCCTCTTATCACTGATGAGGTGCTGAAGGCGCATGGAAAAATGCTTAAGATCTCTACAGACTTCTAGGGCTCTGCAACTTCGGAGGAGTTTGTACGGGATTAAAGAGGAAGTACATAGGGTCTCTCTCTCTCTCTCTCTCTCTCTCTCTCTCTCTCTCTCTCTCTCTCTCTCTCTCTCCCTCTCACCCTCTCGCCTGGTCGGAGGCCGTACCCAGGCCTCGTTCGTTGAACTGGCACTGCTCATGGTTGGCTGCGCTAGTCCCAAGGCGTGGGAAACTTTGTGTGAATATTTCTCACCTCTCATGAGCCTTCCTTGGTCTGCATTTAACCAGTAAATTTCTTGGGAAGCTTAGAAGTGCCTTCTTCCTGTGACTCTAATACATATTTCAGTTTGCCTTCCATTGCACCCCATGTCTTTGTCCTGAACTTTTTATATTATCAGCCATTTACCTCGCTTAGACTGAATTGGCTATGCAAACAAGCAGTACAGGCATTCCAGAAATAGCAACATCAGCTACCTCGGTCCCCCATTTACTGTGAAGGCTTGTGTCCGTGAATGTGTGGCGGCGGTGATTTTATGCCACGGTAAAAACGAGAGAACTTCTTCGCTGACAATAGACCGAAAAACCTATTGCAAAAACATACTAAGGCCAACGGTGAACGGGCTGGTTTTAAAGGCCCCGGGTTGAAACATCATCTCAGGTGTAAAACCATTGTCAAGCGGCTAGTTAGGGAAGTGTTACAGGATTTTTGATTGATACAGGATGGATGCTAGTGAGCAATATATGGCAATTTAGTCAATTGATTCATATGTGAATATCATTTGGACTTGCTCCGGTTCAACTATTGGTGTATTGTTGAATGTCGTTTTCATTATGGTACAACTTCTATCGGTCACATGTTAAGTCTGATTTATGTCTTGACACACCATATATATGGAAAATTTGTAACGTTTACTGAACAAACTTACCTAGATTAATGTTGGTCTTTGGTTCTTGTTTTCACACTTATTCTATTCAATGTCATAAAACACTGAATCGTATGATGCAGGACCAGCGCCCGTTAATCATTTCGATATGCATAATCGATATTCCTAGCAGTTACACGGTGTGAGCCTGTTATAACTACCGAGCAACTGCATACATTACACACTCATTCTGCGACGCTTTCAACCATTTCACATTCATTGCAACGACTTTACATCATGGTAAACACGGTAATGGGCAGCGATAATGAAACGCCCGCATTGCACAACCATAACGTACAATATAAATATACAAACGGGAGGTCACCGTCGCCGGCGTCCGACGGAGGAGTAACGCGCTTCTGTGTGAGGGGAATCACCTCGCGGACATCGTCGGTGACGACGTCGGTGACCACTGCGGCGGCTGCTCGTCGGCGGGGGGGGAGGTGGGAGGGGACTCTACTACTTCACTTTAGATTAGGCAGGATCGCGGCGTAATATTGGTAGATTTATATTGCATGTCTTTGTTCTTGTTCCGCTGTTTGTCAACACACTGAACACTGAACAGCACACGCGGTGCGCAGTTCTTCGAGGAAAACTCAACTGTTTTCGGTTTTATCATTGCATGACATGTCTTGGCAATTTTTTCTTTATCATTGCATTTAATGTTTGCAGGAGGTTGGAGCGACCTCTCTACATGACCGTAATTAACTAATCAAATATGCACGACAAATGGCTGTAGCGTGACAGGCGACAAACATTGACAATGCACATTTAATTATGCACAATGACAATTTGTGTATTGAGTTGATAATTCAGAACACAGCTTACTTCTTTCCAGTTTGTACACTTTCAAAGCTTAACCCCTTTAAAGCCCTTTATTCTTCCTGGTGCATGTCGTCTAACATATTGATTAATGCAATTCCTTTGTATTTGCAAACGCTTGAGCTTGACTGTCAAGAATGCCATCGCTGTGTATTATGATCAACATATGCAATATGTGAGATATTATCACATAAACTTATGATATGGCATTCCCATGTGTTTATAAGCACCAGAGTCACACCGTTCGCAACATTCATACCCTGAGCGCCCGTCATCATTTCGTGGCGAAGCACCCATTTCTAACCATTGTGATATCCCTACGTTGTGTGCCTTCCGCATATTCCCGTACCATCCCCGAGCTTCTCGGCCATGCCTACCGCCCTCTAACGCTGCTCCCCGCTGTCTGTCGCAGAAGTCAGCACTATGGTCGACCGTGGGCGGAGGGGACGCCTCGAAGGTGGGCCCCGCCGGTGGTCAGCTCGGAGTGCCCAGCGTCTCCGGGGCCACTGGAGGCCTGCTGCCGGGTCAGACGGCGCCCCAGGGCATCTTCCACAGCTGGGTCTCCATGGTGGCCGAACAGATGGGCCACCACGACGTCCACTACCCCTGGGTCAACGGAGAGGTAAGGATAAGGACAGGGCAGACACTAAACCCTGGGCGAACGCCCAACGGTGAGGTAAGGGGTGCGTGGTAGACACTAAGCCCTGGGTCAACGGAGAGGTAGGAACAAGGTGGTCACACTCCCTGGGTCAACGGGGGGGGGGGTAACAGGATATCATCATTATTTGCTGTGCTTATAGATCAAGACTCGACGGCGTAAGGATCAAAGTGAAGCAGTAATATTGAATGAAGAGCACATTGGAGGTAATTCATACCACCATGCCGGCAAGTAGATCCTCCAGTTAAACAAGCTGTGACAAACAAGCTATGCAACCTGCAGTTGATTGGGAATTTGATTGACAAACGGCCTCGTTCAGACTCACGGATGTAGATGAGCTTGCTAAGGGACAGGCAAATAGACAGATTCACAATGCAACCGCGCATGCACGTAATTATATGCTGTAAATGTCGACTGAACTGCTGATGTACGACTACAGGCAGAGGCTAAGCCTCATTCACCCTGTTTCCCCGCTCATCACTGGTCATTGCAGTTTATTGCTGGGACCGTAACTAAGGGCCATTGCAATGTTTCAACGTTTCCGTCAATAGCCAGCTACGCTACATTCTTGGGATGGAAATGGGTCTACTCAGCGTTGCAAGCAGCCGTGAAGCTATATTTCGTGCATTGGCTTGTTCAAACACTCGGGTGCATTCAGCATGTTCAGGTCAGGGTACAGCATGTTCAGGTCATGAAGCACATTATACCTCTGTCATCAGCAATATCAACACCGTGCAGACACAGCGCTAATCTATGTGCGCCGTGAACGGAATGCGTATGCTGCCATCAGCTATATTTCCCTATCTATGTGTACCACTGTAGTCGCGGCTGCAGCAAATCATGCACGTTGCACAGCATTGTGTGGGTATGTGCCGTGGAACTCACATAAGTGTGCCGGACCGGTTCAACGATTGCGACATCATTGCGACAAGAACTGCGACTGATTGCAACCACTCGAACCGTGTATATCATGTCGAAACCGTACTAACGGCGTGTTTATGTCCGTCATTTGAAGTCCAACACGTTGCATATCACCAACTTCAGCTTGACTTCTAAATTCCACCGTTCTGTGTCCATTCCATGTCGCACACCCGAGAGCGTCACGATAGCCCGTCTCCAGCCCTTCCCACCCTCCCCAGCTCTCCGTTCTGCGAGCTGTCCTGCAGATCTGTTTGATTATCCCGCTGCTGGCCTGCTGTCTGGCGCTTTTTTCCGCCGTCGTCGGCCGCTGGCTCTCCGTTTACAGTCGGCGCCGTGAGACGGCCGGCTAAAAATACGGCCAACCATGCCAGCCGCCTGCCCGATCTCGATTGCTGCGGCTAAAAAATACCGCCCGCCAGTGTTGTCCCAGGGGCGCGGCGCCAGCAGCCCCCCGTCAGACTGCCCCCTCCCCCGCGGCTGCGGCCCCCGAACACGCTGCCATGTGTGTGATAAGAGGCAGGACATTTGACAACATCAGGGATGGGGGAGTTGGTCACGCTGTCGGTATGAGGTTCTCACGTGTTCACTCGGCCTGTTTCAGATGAAGATGGGGGTGGATGTGAACGGAGTTGGCGTAAACAAAGGTAAGATGGCGGCCTTGGGCCGGCCGGCCGGGCCCGTTGTCATGGAAACCGTCCCCTCCGACCGTCCGCTGTCCAATTCCGCGCCGCATAGGCCTACCCGCGGACCCGATAGGCTGTACCGCACGAGGGAATTGGGGACGGGACAAAATGGCGGCCGGGACGTGCGCGGCGACGGACCAGAAAAGTCGATCTCTCCTGGAAAGCGAAATATGTCAAGGTCAGGATCGCGTGAGGTAACAGTGATGGACTAACTGAAAGGGTGCTTAGTATTCCGGTTCTGCCACTCATACCCTTATCAACGGCTTTCATCCAGCTCGTTATATGTGAACCAATTTATTTTGGTTCCACGGCTGATCGGAATGTCATTTTTTCTGGCGGAGCCTTCGTGGACGAACTTAAGAGATAAATCTGATTTGCCGGTACTAAGGTAAAAATGGGGACTAAATAGGAGTAAACCCCTCTTCCTGATGACCTTCGTTTTTGGGGTCGTGCCGTAAACGGTGCAACGTGCCAACTAACGGGCTTCGTTCATAGTAGACAAAGGCGCGGATCTAAGGGGGAGGGGGGGGGGGGCGCTAGGGCGCCCCCTCGAGCCGGGTCGCGCCCATGTCGCGCAACTTTGTGTATGTGGCGCCACCCCCTGACCGAAATCCTGGATCCGCGCCTAAGACATGTTGAATTCGTCTAACAGCAAGCTTTGCTGGCTGCTGCTGCTGAATATATACTACAAACCACACTCTGACCACTTCCAGCATCCTGCACATTCCTACCGATAGCATATACACCTGCTATGGTTGTAATTTTTATGGAATACAATTTGCATTACAAAATTATTACAAATCATTTCCAAGGATCTATACAAACTTCGGCATGCTGTTTTCTCATGACATATACATTATACATATATGATATAACACCCACAGAGAGGCCCACAACTCACACCACTCTTCATCTCCCCACACTGCTACAGTGTGCTACAGTGTGCTTCAGTCTGCTACAGACTGCTACAGTTAGCTACATACTGTTGCCGTCTGCTACAGAATTCTTACCCACGGCTGACCTTTGCAGCGCTTGTTTAAGTTGGAGGTGCCTCGGGCGTTTTTACTGCGGTTTACGCTGAATGGGGTGGCGGCAGATGCCACGTTTTGCCGCTGACCCAGAATTGGGCGTTGCTAGGGCCCTGTGGTCTGGAGACTCGGAGAGCATAGCGGTACGGTTTAACTGGAGAACAGAGCGGCACGGTTTATCTGGAGAACGACCACGGCGAGGTACCTAGTAGCACACATTACTTTCACGACGTCGTGACAACGTTTTCACGACGTAATTACGTTGTATTGTATGAACGTTGTAATGACGTTGTCAACGTTGCCATGACGTTGTGACAACGTTGTGTGCTACTAGGGGTGGTGCGATCCACAGACATACTGGGCTATGTTACGACTATGTTACGTTACGTTACGTTACGTTACGTTGGGCTATGTTACGTTGCGGGGGTCCGGGTGGCTCCATTGGGAGAGCGTTGGACGTTGGGTCAGTGGGTTCTGGGTTTGACGGGTCCCCGCTTGGGTTGGCGTGAGAGACGGGAGACTCCGACTACAAATGATGACAGTCGCGTAGTCGTAAAGCCCAATACCACCATCGGCAGTCACCACTACGATCAGTGTGTGGTTTGTTATCACTTGTTTTCATTTATTTCGCTCGGCTATAAATAATTGTATTTTAAGCATACTAATATGTAAATGTTAACTGTTTGACGTCGAAAATAGAAAGTAGCAGGCACCGCTGTGCTTTGCATCTGGCTGGTGCTACACAGACGAAGGAATATCAAATACCTCTGCTGTTCATTCCTCAAATTGGACTTATATTGAAGTTTGAAATAATATTCATCTTCACCACCGTCAAGTCTCATTGAGTCATTATCAACACATTTTGCTTTTGCTGTGGCACGCCAGGTACAGTCAAATGAGCTTGTCAATTGGTTCCACATGGGTGCACACTGCACAGTGCACAGGTATGCACTGGCGGATCCAGAAAGTGTGATTTTGACAGTTTGGGGGGGGGGAAATCCCAAAAATTATCGCATAATATTCTGTAAAACTCGTTCGGATTTCGCTTGGCTTATGTATCAATAACTGATTTTAAACAAAACTTTCTCTTAGTAAAAGTTTTGCTTTAAGTTTTACGACAAACTCAGGAAATGTGTCAAATTTTCGCCGATTTTGGGTGGTTTGGGGGGGGGGGCATGGCCCCTTTGGCCCCCCTGTATCCGCCCTTGCAGGTATGTGCACAATGGTGAAGGGCCATGTGGCGTGCAGTTAGCCTTCTAACACAGGCGTGAAACACCCTTGCAGATTTCACATTCATCAAGCTCGTTCGCTCGTCACCAGAGTTAAACTAAACAATGACCGACTGCAACATATCATAGCTGCTAAAGTTATGCAATAAAACAACACAAATAAATCGTTTTTATGAAACGTCCTTGGAGTTTCCCTTTTTAAAGCTGTCTGTAAGTTACGTGGCAACTTTGCTTACTGGTTCGGATTACGTGATTTCCACGGTGTTCAGCATTTAGGAACAAGACGCCATAATTTTTGTCACTTTTTTCATTCCAGCTCTCAGTAAATCAGACAAGATATTTGATGTTTGGGAGCTCATTAGATAAATCTCTCCATAATATTATTTTATTTAGCATGGACACAGAAGTTTTTGAGCCTGTGAACCAAGTTCGTAACCATTTTTCTGCTCCGACTCGGGAATCATCTTCTGCTCCCCTGACTCTGCATCTGTCATCTGATCACTCCCCCGCCCCTCATCTGTCATCTGAACACTCCTCCCGCCCCTCATCTGTCATCTGAACACTCCGCCCCTCATCTGTATCGAACTCCCCACCCTCTCTGTCATCTGAACACTCCTCCTGCCCCTCATCTGTCATCTGAACACTCCTCCGCCCCTCATCTGTCATCTGAACACTCCTCCAGCCCTCATTGTCCCATCCTGAACACTCCTCCCGCCGCTCACTCTGTCCATCTGCAACACTCCTCCCAGCCCACTTCTTTGTCACTGAACCCCCGCCCCTCAATCTGTCATCTGAACACTCTCACCCTCAATCTGTCATCTGAACAACTCCTCACGCCCTCATCTTCGGCACATCTGAAGTCCGTCCCTCCTGTCCCTCATCTGTCATCTGAACACTCCCCCTGCCCTCATCCTCTGTCATCCCTGAACTGCCTCGCCGAGCCTCTCTGGTCATCTGAACAACTGTCCCCTGCCACTCCATTCTGTCATCTGAACACTCCGCCGGGTCCCCTCAATCTGTCATCTGAACACTCCCCCTGGCGGGGCCCTGCATTGCCTGCATACATAGGACACACTCCTCCCCCTGGCCCACATCCTGTCATCTGAACACTGCCTCAGCCCCTCATCTTCATCGGAACCCACGGTGCATCTGCCGACTGTTCCTTTTTAATTTCAGTCGCCTCTACCGCGTCCCTCATACTCTCATGAACACCAAGTCATCTTCTCGCCTGTGCTTTTCCACTTTTTTCATACCATTTCTCTTGAGCATGGTCAGTGTTTCCTTGTGAACTCTTTTACACACTTTCTCTTTGATAAATATGTTTTGTATGTTGTCGCGCTTCTATTAGCGCACTTTTAAAACACCCCATGCATGACCAAGCTTCTCTCACAATTGGAACACATTTGTTAGGTAGCAGCTGTATCGACAAGTCCGCTTCGAGAGAGCAGCAGCTTACTTGTTAATGCCGACAACGACCGCTCAGCAGTAATGTCTCCAGGACAACGAAACTGTCGCCTGAGTCCCTTCTTTTCCCCACTTGCAACGGATACATCAGGGTTTTCCGCAAGATCTGTCGGTAGACACGGTTGCGTCATACGGTGGAGTCCTTCCTGCGCCGTCCCACCCAACACTGTAAATCATGAGAGTATGGGCAAACTCATCTGCAGGTCTCTCACGCTACAAGAGCGGTTGCTGCTCGCCTCTCTTTTATTCACCGTGAGGTAACTGTTATTGCTCTATTTACTCGTTCCTCCCGCCTGGGCCCGCGACCTCGCCCCTCTTGCATGAGCCCCTGCAAGACAGCTGACGACTGAGTTCGCCCTTGCCTCGGTTCTCTTGGCTATTATACATGGAGCACCTTCTTCTACCAACTCTCATGCCCCCACTCTGTATGTGCCAGTGGCTTTGCAATAGCAACTTCATGCCTGTTCCCGTGGTCGATGCCTCTTCTACTTCATCGTTTTTTAATCGACTGCCGCATTACAAAACTTTCGTTCGTTCTTTGAATACACACCCTCCCTTCGGATCTTCCTACTCATTTTAGTCTCCATCGGATCCCGAACTACCGGTACACCTCTTTTCCGTTTCTTGGACGCTCAGTATTCTCCACGTCCACAGTTAATGACACCCTTCTCTCTTGCAATGTGGCGTGTTAGCTGTAAGATGGAAACGCCATGGGCGAGCGAAATACCCAATCTTCCCGTATTGGCTAGAGTGCCAAAGAGGCCAAGGCCCTGTCCCTGCTTCTTCATCTGTGGGAACTCAGCGATGTCCCGCCTCCCGTTGTGAAAACCTGAAAGGGAAGCGCAACCCAGTTAACTGGGGAGCACCTTTTCCAGGGCAGCCGCCTGGAAGCAGTCTTCCTCCGGAGGTACCCACTCGCACAGGCGCTTCACTCCCGTAGCGGAGATCATTCTGCTAGCCGACGCTGGTTGATTGCCGCTCAGCCCTGCATCGATTCCGCAGCGGGGACGAGCGGCGTCCCTCGGCCCTGCCTAAATTTTCCTGTTCCGATGGTCGAGATTCAGATGAATGCCGTATCTGACCTCAGGGCAAGCGCCGAAGCAGTCCTTTAACAGCCCTTTGACAGACAGACTCCACAACCATTTGCAACATACACATGAATCACCTTTACAATGAGAGGCCAGGGCACTTCCAATGCACCAGGCGTACCCATCACAGGCCAAGCTAAGCCCCGTCCGCCTCTTGGAGGGAGTACGTCGGGCGTTGAACCGGTTCTCACCCATTGCTCTTCCGTCACGTCGGTCCCCCCCCCGACTTAACAAACCTGGAACACTTACTTTCTGCGCCCCCGCTTCATTATTCTTCCACACATCGTCTCCCCTCTGCCTTCGTATAGTTGAACCTGCGCCCACACCCTCACCCCGGACAACTCCCCACCTGTTCATCTAACACAGTCGCTCCTGAGCGTAACCGTCCGCTCCACGTCGTGACTGCTACTAACTTCATCGCCCACATCCATTGCCACACTCCCCCCTATTCATCTCACCTGCGCTCCCCTCGACCGGTCAGTCTCCTGTCCACTGACCACTCCGGCAGACCTCTCAGATCTCGCTTCATTCTGAACCTGCATCCCCCCGCCCTTCATTCTTCATCTGCATCCCCCCGCCCTCATCTGTCATCTGCACACTCCCGCCCATCTGGTCATCTGAAAACTTCCTCAACTCCCTCATCTGGGTCATCTACTACCCTAGCTAGCATCCTCCCGGGCCCCTAATTCTTCATTCTAACCTCCTCCCCTCATCTTCAATCTAACACTCCTCAGCCCCTAATTAGGGCTGCTTGCGTGAACACACAGGAGGGCAGGGCGAGGGTTTAAATCCGCCGTCCTCTTCCGGGTCAGGAATGCCTACTTCCGGCAGACACCCCGACATTGGTTTCAATATTAAATGCTCGTTTTCTTGAGGGTTAAACTGTATCAGTTGTTGAGCTGGTCAGCCAAACCGGCTCCGATCTCTCCACCCCCGCTTCCGGGCTGTTTAATCAGCTGATCGCGGCAGAGCTTCCCCAAAGGTCTCAGGGGCAGACAGCCCGGCGTACTTGGTGTACAACAGCTCTTTCTCTAATTATGGCTTAGCAGTTGAAGGTCAGCTGTCACCCGGTGTTAGGCAATAGCATTCTTCGCGAGTGTGTCTGACGCGGGGCATCACCGCGCAGGATGAGGTGGGCGGGAGGTGCAGAAGTTTTAGTGTTTTCCACAGCTGGGCCTTTTTCTGAATCGGGCTAGGAACCTCTTGCATTTGACTGCTAATCAGACATTTGCGGAATTCAACCGTGCTGCTAACTATTGAGGAACGCAATATCAGCTTTTTAATGTAGGTATAAGCTGGCTGAATCCGATATTGCACCGAATACGCTAAGTGCAACTTAGTTTCTCGAGGATGTTTTTTAACATCATCTTTTTGTTGACATCAGCCCAAGTTTTTATATCAAAAACCGATACAGCATATTGGTTGGGTTTTTAGTGGGAACGAGCGTATTGATTCAGGCTGGTTCTTCCCACCGGGGTTAGGATGACTGCATAAGAGTTAAATCAACTGGATATCGTTCGATGTACATTCCCGAAACATATTGCTGTCTCTTGTCAAAAGACCAAAACTGTCAAACTGGTTGGTGGGAGTGGAGGGAAGACCGGTCGCAGGAGCGATCATCTGTGTGTGCTGTTCAGCTTGGGATTACAGGCATCTGTTCAACCCCTCCAAACCTGGGCAACCGCAAGTGTCGCCGGGCCTTTGGCTGTCGCTACGTCTATACTCTTTTGGCTTACATTAATGACGGGGCTGGGAATCATGGCGTCTCAGGCCAATTGCAAATTTTCCAGAACTAGCTGACATACAGGTGGACTCGGTCTGTTTGCCCGACCCTTTGATCACATTACTTGGTGGCCTGCAGGGTAACTTATGATAACTTACTGACGATGCCTTCTGAGAGAGCGTACCAACATTATTAGTCCGATTTCCTGGATAAACCTACCTTACTTGATACACAGACACCTATGCAGACCCAGTCGCGAGCAGTGTCCTTGGGGCATTTCCAGGCAGGGAATTCTACTGTCCGTAGTTTGAGACGCATGGACTGCACCGACACATAGCTTGGTACACCGACTGACACACCACCTCGAAGAAGGATATCAATACCTCGTCCACCCCACAGTTGGAGCATGACCTTTCCAAACGCCCAGCGCGCGGGTTTTCTAGCCAGAGCAACCCAGCGACATTTTTATTCATTCACCCTCACCCATGGATCAGGGATCGTGGCTGAAGGATCCTTGGCAAGCAGTTGCGACGCCTCCCCGGGCCCGCCCGCCCACGGCGTTGAGGAAAAGACAACCGTTAGCCAGTGGTGGTTTTAGCCGCGGGCGGTGATGAGGCCGCCGTCCTCGTAGTCGGACCACCTACCACTGGACCGGCGATCGTACCCCTGCTACCTTGAGGACACACCCGGCGCCAGTTCAGGCATCGGCGGGCCGGCAGACTCGAAGCTCCAGAGTTATGGCCCGGCCGCCAAGCGGATGTGCACATTGTTTTGCGGCTTGCCAGCTACGCTCGCGTGTGCAGCTGCTACACGGCCGACAGTGGCTCGCGGCGGGTGCGTCTAGCGCTGGTCGGGCGGGCGTTTCCTCGGCCGGTGGCGTTGCGGTGGACGGTAAGATCTGGCCTGACGCGTACACCACAGTGGCGTCATGGAGCGGCATTACTCTGTTAAAGGTGGTCGATCACCAGCCGCCGAGTCGTTTTCCGGTGCTGCGTGGGCGACTGGGGGCCCGCGCGGGTGTTGAGGCCCCTGTACGTCTGCCATCGCCCTTTATATTCTAGACAGCAACGCCTCGGCTACACGTGATACAAGTTTTTTCCTCACCGCACTGTTTTAGTAGCCGCGGTGGAAATGCAGTTTTCGAGCGCGTCCGACCAAATTCAGCACGGCCGGGGCCGCCGAGATCGGGTCCGCGTCCTAACAGAAGAACGAAAACAAACCCGGGCCTCCGGAGAAGAGGGTTGATTGTGAGGAGTGCACGCGCCCACAGCGGCGATGCGGGCGTTTCTCACGTTTGACGCCCGAAAAAGACGGTAATGCGGCCTGACGGCAGCACGTGCGACGGCAATCGGCTGTTCTCTACCGACCAGTGGTGCAGCGCTGACATGGAGACACCCAATACGGACGGCTTTCTCTACTCGGCGCGCGTGTTCATGGGTGAGTTTCGCCTCGGCGGCCTGCCGTTCCCCTACCTGGTCACCTGGTCGACCTTGCTTTTCGTCAGCTGGTAGCTGTGCAAGGGCACCAGACAGCGACTCCTGTCGGTCCAGTGGCCTAAAAACGAAAGCAAAAACCGCAGACAGAGTAAAAAATCAGACATTTCGGACAAAAACTCGACACGCGTGGCAAAAAGCGCCGGCGGCTCCCGCGCCGAGTCTGAGAGTCGGGGCTGGGCGCGAGCTGGGAAGGTGGCGGCACGTTTTGTCTGTCTGGGACGGCGACTGTGTGCGGCTGCGTGTGTCAGCTCCACGACAGGAGACCTCGCTTCGTGTGTTCGCCCCACGGCCGGGGACCTCGCGCCGAGAGGATGACGTGGCTTGACATGTGGTGGCGGCCGGAGGAGGGCTATCGTAAGTGCAGACCCGGTGACAGCGTGGTGCGTGCTCCTGTCCAAGTGACCTCTATCGTTTCTCTGCCAAATGGGCCAAATGTTGGACCTTGGAACGATTAAACTGCGACAGTAGGACTAGACTTTTGTTCTGTTGTTTGTTTGTTTGTGTGTTTTTTTTTTTTTGGGGGGGGGGCGCCGACTACTTAGGTCAATTTGCGCCCATTTGTTCTGTTGTTATGTCTTGCCGTTGTGCAAGTCTTACGTTGCATGTCACGTTACATGTTTACCGTCAGCCTGAGCCGATATACCGCGTAGTGCTCTTCGCAATCTGTCCTACGACTCCCCAGATCCAGACCTGAGTCATCCACAACAGCAAGCGTTTACCAGTGACGTGTACATATGCTGGTTTGATGACCACTCATTGCGTTAGATGAGAGCTAACAGCAATTCAGGTCATCGCTTGCGCCGTCATTTGTCATCGTGCTGCCGTCGCTTGGCGTCCGATCGCCACTCCAGTCTCCTCAGTCCCGATGTATAGTTGGTGGTCAGTTTCGGATCAGTTTGGCTAAGTTACCGCAGACAAATGGAATACTTTCATGGAGGCAACTATTAAGTATTTATTTCAGCTCACTGATGTCATTATTTATTCGCCTCTGTCAATGCAGTCTTCACTTAAACCCACGTATCAAATCTAAGCTCCAAACTGCACATTAATGTGAATCTCACACCTAAGCAATACAGACTCATTTAACCGACCCTTCGGGCCTACATGCAGAATATATGTAAAACTATCGGCCATTTCTTTAATTTGTTCTATTGTTGTTCTCAAGCCCCCCAGATCTCCGTATGAAAGAAGATCCCAGTCGGATCGGTGGGTGTACCACGCCAGTCCGGCGAGTAACCACGGCGAGTAACCACGCGAGGCGAGTAACCACGTCATCAGGACGAGTAACCACGTCATCAGGGCGTCGGTAACATGCTGGCGTCAGCCCGGCCCATGTGCCGCCCAAAAACGTCCCGTTGTATAACTGAACGACCTCACCCGCTGGGCCTCTGACCCCTGACCCGATGGTGACCTCCAGGTAGAGACAAAAACGGTCACGGCGCTCTCCGCAGCTGATACTATCCGCACAAACCCTTGCGGGACGCATTGCGGGAAGTGTTTTCATTTTCACTTATCTTCATCACCTGTCCCGAAACAGCTCTACATGTGTCTCGCTTAGATAGAACACTCCACAAGTTGAAAATGTGGATACTTGTGCCTGTGTGCTTTTGAAGTCTGTTGATATGAACTGCTGCACCATTAATTGTAAAGTACTATCAGTAGCTGGATTTATTGGTGCGAACATTGGCATCTCGAATACTTTTTGCTGTCTATCTGCGACAAGACCAAGCGTTGTTACAACTCCATTCGGGTTTGCAAGTGAGCGTCTTTCAAGGCACCTGCCTCTCCCCTGCATAGTTCACCACCACCCTATCTCCGGTCATGGTTTCGTTCCCCTCCCTGTCTCGTGTGACGGCATCTCACAGGGCACCACCCTCTCCCCTGCGCCGTTCTCCACCTTACCCCGGGCACTGCATCTTCGCTCCCCTCACCGTACAGAATACCTCCTTACAAAGTCGACATAAAGCCGGCCCGGCCTCCCCTCGGCAGGCTAGCAGGCACCGCCGGCCGTCACACGCGTTTTTGTGTGCTGCTCGTGAGGTCACTGGCACTGCAGCTATTGCATTTTTTGCCCTCCTCAAGTGCTCGCGCTGCGTTTTTGCCGCGGGGTATTACCGAGGTGACGTCACCAGGCAGGGAGGGCGCCGACACGCATGCGTGTTAGATGCGGAGATAGTCATGGGTTGGTCGGCTGCCGGCGGGTCATTGAACGGGTAATGGCTGAGCTGTACCCGCAGTGCCCCGAACTGTGACACTACTGATGTCTGTCTAATGCTAAGGAGCTTAACCCAAGCTCTACGGGAACACCTAAGAGGTTGAGTAACTCAGCAGGGAGTGTTAACGTCGCTGCTTTACAAAAATGTGCTTTCGACACTTGACGCTCGTAGATGATTGTTTCCTGGCGTGTACCCGAGTTTTTTGTTGCCTGCCGATTCATTGCCACCTGCAGGATGGCGACAGGTAGAGCATTGAATTGCCTTTGTGCAAGGGACACTGGACAGGTGCGCGATTTTGCACCGAATGAATCGCCAAAGGGTTCTACCGCGACCCGTGAAATAGCTCATTGATATGCTGACAAAAAATGTAGGTATCGTATCATTGGTGTTTGAGTGCACAGCACCGGATCTCATAAAGGCGCTTCATTATTGTCCCACTTCCCAGTCCATATATGTTATGTCATATTAATGATCTGAGTAACATGACGTTTTGATATACCCTGGCTAATGCCAGCTTGATATCGTAGCACTTGATTGATATCACCTAAAGCCCATCACGCCACATGTTGAATTACTCTGAATGAAACATTTGTTCCTACATTATACATATAACTCCCCGATACACATTTATGTTTAAAACCTTACACAATCTGTATTGCATGCACTCATGTACTTCGCTCCAGTATTGGTCGTCGCCATGTTGATAAGCTTGCCGCGCCACCCTTCCACTCCGTAATAAGCTCCACTTTGCGCAGAGTCGGGGGCCAATTCAGCCAATTAGCGAAAAGGGACGCCGAATTGGTCCGGTTTGGCCGAGTAGCCCAGCGGACGCCGCGCGCCTCCAAGCGCTGCTGCGCGAGGTCCTGAGCTCTGATCTTGTATGGTGGGGTATTGGGTAATGGGGTAATATCCTTCCAGGTGCAGAAGGAATGCACGATGAAATACAGTGCACAAGGCGAGCAGAACATTTTGAAGGTTCTCTCCGGTCAGACCGCAGGAAATCCGATACACTTTTCATTTGTTCCATTCAAGGATTTTCTTAGAGTCTAGAGTCGTAGAGTCTAGAGTCTTGTCCCGCTCAAGTAACCTGTTTCAATAACCAACATTCATAAGCGACAGTAAAGTGGCGTTGCAGAGCGATGTCGCCATCTTCCAGGAATTCTGTCTTGGTGCATCCTGGAACAGCCATTAGACGGTATTCGTTAGCTGCGCATTCATCTCGCTCCGCAAAAGTCGGCCCGGAAGTCAATGTCCTTGGCATCCCTGACGGACGCTTCTTTTCAGCATACCATGCGAGAGTTCTGAATAATGCATGGGAGGTCGGAAAATAAAGACGCAGAATTGGCCGGCAGCAGTGGCACTGAATTATAGCTATATCTGGGGAAACGCCTAACGTCGTAATAATTAATATCCAAACCTAAGATGGCATATTCCTCCCTTGATTGGGAAATTTCAATCATACTATTGGCAGATTTACTGAAGGGAGCTACCGAAAACGGTCATGTTCGTCATTCGATGAGATACATCCCATTACCCCTCCGGGGCACTTGATAGGTCACGCTCTCGAGGGTTGAGCGCCAATACCGACTTAGTAACAAACACTCCACGGGGGACTCTGGGAGGCTGGAGTCGCTGCATGTCATCCCACGCCACTCGCTCCGTTAGACACTCATCCGAACACTCGGCTGCATCTACATGCACTACACTCTGTCGTTTGCACTGCACTATACATTCTGTATCCCAGATCCTCAGTAGCGCATGCAACTTATTGCTACCTGCAGACTCCACTTCTCGACGCCAAATAACCTTAGTCGTCGGAGCACCCAAAAACGCAAATCACCGCCATACTCTATTTCTCCCACCATCCCTACATGACTTACCTTTAGCCCGAAGCTCGGTGTCCGCGTGAACTCACTCGCGGCTGGCGGAACTTTGCGCTGGTGGCCGTCTGCCCCTGCGTCGGCCTCTCCGCTGGGACCGCGCCGGCCGGCCACAATCTGCAGCCTCGCAGCGACCGACAAAATGAACGGCCCAAGTTCGCGGCAAAACCATCAAACTCGGAACGAGGCCATTCGGCTTCTTTCTAATCGTGATAGATCTTGAGGTGGCAGAGCGGTCGGAGCGCCATGAGGGAGAGAGGGCTTGCGCCGGGAGTGGGGGAAGGGGGTGGGGTACTGCCAAAGTGCTCAGTCCAAGACTCAGCATGGAACCTGCGTTTTCAATGTCGCTTTTAGTTATCAAGTACATCAAACACAGCTATCTCCCGTCTTTTTGAAAGAAGTTGCTGACTGTGCATTGGTTCAGTTCAGATCTACGGTGAGCCAGACTTGCTCTCGCGCAAACTAGCGGACCGATGCGTAGTGTGAGCGCGACCTTGAGAGATTGCAATCAGCCCCCTGCCCCGATGTAAACACGGTGCCAACTCCGAGCGGCTGCGGACCAGCCCGCACCGAAATTCCGCCATGTCACTCTGCTATCCGCCCCACCCGTCCCCCTTCTGTCTTTGTGACCGTCTGCTGGGTGGCCGCAACGGACCGCGCCGCGTCGCGCGCACGGGCCGGCACACTGGCCAAGGTCGGGTCTGCAACGCAGGCGGATAAGCGCGATGATAGACGCGGCGCCCGTCAGTAGCGCTGTCCGACTAGCGGCAGCAATTTCCGCTTGCCATTCTGTGTTGGTGTGAGGGATAGAACTGCCGGTAGCTATTCAGGACCGATGTGGGCGTGAATGCATAATACTGTGTTGCAAACTTGAGTCATGACCTGAGGTGGCATTGAACTGACCCGGTGCACATTACATCTGCCCTGTAGCACGTTTCTTGTCCTAAATACACAATGCACTATATACGACAGAGCATAGAGTCAACAGTTCAACACCAACTACCCCTATGTCAGTTTATCTTCCCCATTGTTTGCAACCGTCCCATTCTGACCTCCCATCTTCTCCACAGCTCACAATCCGCTGGATGAGAGCGCCCACTACATGTATGGCGCGCGGGCTAACGGCACGAGTCCGGGCTCGCCGCCGGTAGTGACATCTAGCGGACACCCAGGCAACATGCTGGTGGTGCCGCAGCCGACCATGCTCACCTCCAAGCTGCAGGCCGGTCACCCGTCCATGCCCTCGGGCTACCTGACCTCGGTAGCGCCGATAGGAGCCACCAACAACACCGGACGGAAGTACCAGTGCAAGATGTGCCCTCAGGTAGGTGGCGCCACCCGGCGGCGGGGGATGGAAGGGGAGGGGAGGGGGAGGGGTGCAGGGGTGACGGTGTGATTTATCGGTGTGTCATGCCGCCCCAAGTGTCGCAGCTGGTACAGCAGCGGCAGTGTTGAGGCGGGTTTCGCGGAAAGCTGGCGCGAGTGCAGGCAGGCCAGAGTGGACGATGGTCCGCATGGGGCTTTTGCGGCGTAATCTTATTGAGCAGTCATGGACACCACATGCTGTTTGCAATCCTCTGACTCTTTCAAGTCCTCATATCCTCAGTTACTCTTTCGACTCCTTGTATCCTCACGAACCATATCGAGTCACATGTCTTCACGAGTCACGATGACTCTTCGTACACGACCCCGGCTCACGAACCGGGACTCACGACCCAGAGCTCATCACCCCTGACTCGCGACTTATCCCCCCTCGACTCATCGCCCGGCCCCGTCGCCGCCGCCGCCGCCGCCGCCGCCGCCGTCGCCGTCGCCGTTGGCGGCAGCGGCGGCTGGCGTGCGCACGAGACAGCGGCCGCACGCTGCTGCAAAACCGGGCCATGGGTGGCTGGTGGCCGGTCGGAGCGCTTCAATCGATACGGCTCCACGGCTCGGCCGCGCCGCCTGCCCGCCCGCCTGCCTGCCTGCCAACTTCTGGAAGCACCATTACGGGCTCACCGGTTGGCGAGCCGCCGCTGCCGGAGGCGTCACTCTGCACAGCATACAGACCGAATAGCCGCTGCTGGCAGAGCGGGAACGGAGGCTGGTCTGACTCAGACTGTCTTAGTATCTTAGAAAGGCAGCTCATGACATTTGTTAGATAAAAACGGGTGCAATCGGTCATCGGATGCCATTTGGGGTTAAATACGACGCTTGTCGGTAGTGACACTTCGTGTCATTCTGTGGGTGCTAATTACTTCGTAAAGCATGCACCTGATGGCTATTGAAACCACATGGTGCTCCTATACTAACTCCCAGCTGTTGCAATGCGTCATTCTCTTTCCATATCGCTCCTCGACCCAAAGCTTCAAACAACTGCGTCCGACAAAAAACAGCTTCTGGTCCAGCAATCTATCAGTTGCTCGATAAGCGAAAGGGGAGAGTGAACGCACGGATCGTTTTGCGCCGATCGCGCGGCACGGAGCCGGCGCCGGCGCGGGGCAGGTGCAGCTTTCTACCGGATGTGCAGCCTGCTCGGACTCGGTCGAGTGAGTGGGTCAGTGCGCGTGACTGCGAGCCAGTGATGGCAGGCAGGCTCGTAATGCACCGGCACGAGCAGAATGGAATTACCCGGCGTGAACAATGGGTCGCCGATCGATTATAATGGGTCGTTATTGATTTCTAAATTGAGGTTGATTAACGGTGATATAGGTTGTCGTATTTGGGTGATTTTGGCGTCGTGCCTGCAAAGCGCGTGCAATAATTGAACAGTTCGTTTTGATTTTGTTGATTTCATGAAGTGCGTCTATTGGTGTAGGAAGTCACTGCTTGAGGTTGAGCATTCTGCTGTTTGTATTCATAAAGCAGGGTGGGTGTTTGAGTTATGAATCAAACCCTGCTTCTACCATCTCCGCACTACACCGCATCCACAAACTAGCTACCAAGTGATCGCTGATGCTCCACCACCTCTCATCCGACCTCAATGCAATCACCTCAGCCCCCTCCAGTGTCCCGCCTGGGACCGGGTGACCTCAGTAGTTCGCTATCGGCCGCCCCGCCCGCCAGCGGCATGACCCTTTGACCCCACCCGGCCCGCTGCATCCAACCAGTCCCGAGTTGGGATAGGCGGCCCGGCCCGGGCGACCCCCGAACCCGCTGCGGGATCGCCCGGAGGAGCCCCGGAGACCAGAGCTCCTGCTGGCCGACTGACACACCCACGGCGACCGGAACGGACCTGACACGTGACACGTGGCTGTTTAGTGAGCGGTTCATGCACCGACCGGCTCGTGGAGACCGGGAGCGCGGGGAGCCGGATCTACCGCTGCGGTAGAGAGGTCCGTACTGCGACGTTTGTGCCGCCCGGCGGAATTTATTTAGCGCAGCTACTGCGCCTCCATGTCCGGGACGGTCGGGGCTCGGCTCGGTAAGGTGGAAAGTTACGCCGATGAGCGCCTCCGGTGCTCGGTTCGACTCCGGTATCGGATAACTGGAGACGACGTTGACGGCTTTTTAGGAGACTGTCCTGGGTTCCCGACTTTGCGGCGACGAAATGACATCGGAGGAAATATCAAGGAAATAGCACAATGTCTTATGTTGTCTTGTGTCCGATAACTTCTGCAGGTTGTTGTCTTCTCTCGTGTCTGTTGTATGTTTGTCATCTATCGTCTGTCGTCTGTCGTCTGTCGTCTGTCGTCTGTCGTCTGTCGTCTGTCGTCTGTCGTCTGTCCGTCTGTCGTCTATCTGCCGTCTATCTGCCGTCTTTATGCCGTCTGTCGTCTGCCGTCTGTCGTCTGTATGCCATTTGTCTGTTGTCTGTCGCCTATCGTCTGGGGGGGGGGGGGCGACAGAGTATATTGTCGCCAATCTGTGCGTAGTTGGCAGTGGACAAAGGAGAACCTCCGAGCGAGACAAATCGCTGCCATGGCCTGCCGACGATCGGACCTGCCAGCCTAATGAAGATAATCTCTCCAGATCAGGGCTAAATAAATGGTCATAATGTGCGAGAGGAGTTCTCAACTGAACAGAAAACTCGATGTTATATAAGTATACGTTTATAAAACACGTCTGACTATTAATAATCTGAAGATCATTATTATCGTTTAATGCAAATTTGAAGTATAATTTCATCGATTCCTATGCTTAAAGAAGATTAATCAAAATAATAGATTGTAAGACACGTGAAGTCTTTTAGTTTGAAGTAAACTAGATATAATATTTTGGGTGGTATATATAATTATATGCATACACCGCCCAAAAATCGATTATAATTATGTGAAATCAGGATTATTACTTTGCAAGGAGCGAAATCTGTATCTTTACATACACAACTCAATGGTGCCGTTAACAGTCTCCATTACCATTATAAACAACTACATGAACGACAAGCAGCCACTACCAACTCACCAGCCATCACCACCACACACTGAAATTACACAATACACACCAGAACAGCCTCGCCTTAACCCTCTCCCTTCCCCGCCCAGCCTCTTCGTCCATGGTGCCCGCCCCACCCTCCCCCTCTCAGGGTGCCCCCCCACCCTCCCCCTCTCATGGTGCCCGCCCCATGCGCCGGCGGCGGTGCGGCGGCCCACATTGGCATGCGTCATGCGTGCGGCTGACCGGAGGCTGCAGCCATCTTCCCAGCCCACAGCTCCATCGCCAGCCGCTGATCAATAACGGCGCCGTCAGTTCCGCAGCGAAAACTGCGGCGAAAGTGCCGCAGCTGGCTCACGGCGCCATGACAAACGGCGACCAGTTTTTGGCAGATATGGAAGTCAATTTGCTCAGTTGGGCTTACTAAAGAGGGTATTGAGCATCTATATGGTTGAGGAATGATGTTTTGGGCAGTGGAAAATATATAAATGGGGTAAGTTTATTATTGGACGACTGCATGAAGCTTCAGTTTTCAGCAGGACCACCTCAAATTATATGTTTAAGGAGTCTTGGTGAAACTTTCGGGTCTTATCTTCGGAATCATTACCCAATTTACCACGGAAACAAGCTCCATTGACTCGGTAATGTCCAACCCATTACCGGCATCATCCTGCATGCGTCCGTTGACCTGCCGTGCAGTGTGATGACCTCTGTGACCTCTGACACGGCTACCTGTGACGGGCTGCTGTGTAATACCGGTGTCAGACAGGGCCGGGGATAAGCTCCGTACCGCGGGCCGGCCGGCTGCAGCCCGGAGCCGACCGAGCTGCAGCCCGGAGCCGGCCGAGCTGCGCCAGCTCGTCCCGTCCCGACAGCTCGCATTTCACGGTTCGCCGACGCTGCAGCGCCATGAAAACTCGGCTTCGGCGGCGGCGACCGCGCGCGCCTGCCACCTATCGACAGCAGCGCCAACTACCCGCTCACTAGAGCCACCTATCGACCGCGCGCGGAACTATGCAGCGCAGTCGTTGGCTGACCTTTCTCAAGGGGAGTCATGGACGCCGGCCGCGACCTAGGTTCGCCCCCAGCTTGTTGTCGATGCCGGCTCATGGGGGTCGCATCCCGTCATCAATCGACAACCACTTTCGCGGAGGCGCCATCAGCGTCGATTAACGCGGTCAGGGCGTCGATCCAGTCACCGACAATGAGCCTCGGCTCCATGAAACGGCTCGGCGGTGGCGGGGGCAGACCGCACGTTAATCAGCCTGAGAGGACCGCCAGTGATCGGACCTGCCTCAAGATCGCCTCGGGCCGGGTTACTGGGAGCTATGAGCAAAGTTGGGCACTGCAGAGGACCTGCGTCGCTGGCTACAGCTCAGACGCTAATTCGGCTTCAAATATTGACGGGAGTGGGCCAGTGGCTGGTGCATATTGCATGTACCGATTGAGGCTCCTGCACTACTGAACAATTGAAGACGAAGGAAAGTTGGGTGTTTTCCGCTGTTGCAGTTAGTCTATGCTCAAAGTTGAGAAATCCGAGCTCATTTTAGAGTTGAGAACACATTTGAAACGCAGATCATTCTGCACTGCTGCACACACTTGCTGCGCTGATAAATATTAAATTAGTAGCATGATTGATGATGGAGATTATAATCGTTATTTTATCACCATGCGGCATGCAGTTTTACTCACAATAAAGTAAGACTTTGAAATGTTTAGAAATATAAGACTTAGAATAACAAGACAGTAGTTAGTGTATGGTTGGTAGCTACCAATGTTTTGCTTATCTTATGCTATTGGCGACGCATAATGTCTTTAACAGATCACATGTTTACGACTTGAAACGTTATTAGTTATTACAACACAAGCTAGCTTCGTCATAGTGCAATGTCGGATACAGATTCCAGGATTTGGTCAAGGATGGGGCCACGTAGCGAAGTGGCCCCCCGCGCCCGGCCTTGGTGGCCCCTTAGGCCTTAGTGGGCCCCTCAAACCGTGGTGGGACCCTTTGATCTTGCAGACAAATTTAGACCAGAATGAACACCTTTGATGCAAAATATGTCTTTTGAATGCCAAAATGGGCTTCTGCAAACCATAATTATCCCTCTTCAAGCCAGAATGGGCCCTCTTGATATCAGAGTAGGCAAATTGACGCGATTTGCTTGAAACGGAGTGCAATTCGTTTCAAGTCATTATGCTCGGCTATGATGACCCCCTCGGGCTATTGGGCTCCTTCGAGGCTCAAGCCTCAAGGGGAGGCGTGGGCCATGCCCCCTCTGGATCCGCCACTGCATACATACATGTATCGGTCGCACGTCTGCGCACCCTATAACCATGACTGATGCTGCTCTTCCCGGGCTGCCATTCAAACATTCATCTGGCCAGACCATTTTACCAGCCCTCATTCTTCGACACACACCCAGACACCATTTCATAATGAATTCAACGCCTTCCGTCCGAACCAAAGCCATTCTCCGCTCGCGGTCAATATGAGGTCCCGTTCGACCCAATATTATGACGTCGCACCTTTCTGCGCGCCTCAAAGCCTCGCGGTAGGTTCGATCCCGGTTTTTTGTCCGACGACACCGCCTTTTTGTACCCCTTTCACCCATTGTTTTACACATTTCCTTCCCGGCCGCCGCTGAATGCCGCTCCTGCGTGGCGTGCGAAAATGCAAATGTACCTAATCACCTGGCTCCTGGCACCCTACCGGCCACCGCCGCCGCCGCCGCGCCGCGCCGCCGCCGCACCGCCGCCACCATTGCCGCCGTATCCTCGACTAATCCGCACTGATAAAGCTACCGAAATTACATCGGCGCGCGCTTTGTCCAGCCGGGAGCGGCTATTATTTTATCCACCGGCTTCAGATTTATGGGAGCCGCCAGGTTAGCATGCAGAATAGCTTCGGCTCAGCGCCGTTGCCGGCCATTCAGTGCTATGCAAATTGTATTATTTTTGCGGCGATCGCAATCAGGTGTTGGGTTTGAATTGGGCCAGCGGCGCAGACAGTGGGAATCGGTGGCTGGTTTAAGGGGGCTGCTGGGATCGCCGGGGCACCTGTGGCTCTGGAATGCGGGCT
This sequence comes from Semibalanus balanoides, assembly GCA_014673585.1. NCBI lineage: Eukaryota > Metazoa > Arthropoda > Thecostraca > Balanomorpha > Balanidae > Semibalanus > Semibalanus balanoides. The sequence goes on from VOPJ01012840.1 coordinate 126,195, forward strand.
CGCCCGTGAGGTCGTCGGGTCACGCGACTAGAATTAAAAAAGATAAAAGTTAATCAATCTTGCATTGGTACATCTAAAGGTATGCTATTTACTTCCTATGTGGACAAATAAATACTGAATTGATGTACTGCATGTGATTTTGGACCTTGTTGACGACCGTTAGGCAAGTCCATATTTGAGAGTCGCCTCATTGCGCGGCCAGTGGCCGATTTCAGTGCAACACGGCGGCACACCAGCCTGTTGTGACGCGGACAGACAGAAACTGCAGGCGAGCGCTAACAGCGGCCGCCCAGTGTTGACGTTTACCACTAGCGTCCGGTTTCACTAGTCGGCACCAGTTTAGAGCTAAGTCGGCACCAGCTCCAGCTGGTGCCGACCACTAGGTACGAACCGCCTTGTGGCTTCCATTACGCCCCATGGTCGTGGTCGACCACCAATAGCCTCAGCCACGCAGGAAGAAGGGAGCGTCGCTAGCCAGCGAGACAATGGCTCGTATTTTACGGCGGTACTGCTGGCCGGCACGGCGTGGTCCGAATTATGGGACACGGAGGGGAGGTGGAGGTAGGAGAGGAGGGGGAGGGAAGGGAGGAGGGATGAGGGGAGGGAAGGAGGAGGGAGGAGGGGAGGGGGAGGGCGCAGCTCGCAGCTGTCACAGCAGCGTGTCGAAGCCGTCATCGTCTGAGACAATGAGCCGGTGGTGGCCACAAGTGACGAGGCACCCCGTCACCTGCCGTGTCGCCACCTGAACGGGCTGCTGCGGGGTAAGGGGACCGGTGCGACCCTTCCCATCTTCTTCCTAAGAGTGATAAATGGGTGGAATTACTTGCACGGTTCAGATAACTTTCCTGTTTATGTTTCACTTGATATTTTTTTTTCGGCTTTTGATCGCGCGCGGAGGAACCCTTTGGCCGAATTCCGCGTCATGCCGGGAAAGAGTGACATCGCTGAAACGCGGTGGGAATATTTTTTTGCTGGGACGCTTTAGCCCCCAGCCTCCGTAAATTGCATTAAAAAGTGCAAGCTGCGTCTTTTGTGCGCTTCTCGGCTGAAAACTCGACACTTCTAACCCTTCCAACGTGACTTGATATCAAACGCCGTTTCCCACCCGCCCTGGCTCCTGGTTTTCCCACCGACTTTTTACGGAGCGCGGCGAGTGTCGGCAGCGTCGGGCTATCCGAGCTGTTCACCTGCTTTTTTAAAAAGAATCTGTTTAGATATTGGATAACACCAGCTCGCCGTTTTCCCAGGGGAGACTGGCGCCTGAATGCGGCGCTGGTCAGGGGTAAAGTGGCGAACAGTGGCGCGGCGCGCCGCCGCCGCCGCCGCGCCGTGTTGCGCGCCAAAGTCGCCGCCGTCAAAGGGAGCGCCACCTGTGCCGCATTCCGCCGCTAAAAAGCCGTAAATGCCGCGTGTAACGCGTCGGCTGGTAGAGACTCCGCCGCCTGTTGCTGCTTCCCCACACAGACCGGCAGGTGTCGTGCGCCGCGAAATGGCACACCACGGCAGCTCGCGCCGCCCTCCACCGCTTCCCCGCTGCCGATTCTCGTTCACCCACCCCGTCTCGCCGTCTCGCCGTCTTGCCGTTTCGTCTCGTTTCTCGCCAGCCCTATCGCGGCCGGCGCGTCGGTTTCGACGACCGTTGGCGCCCGAGACGGGCGTCGCCGCCGTTATTGCGTTGGAGCGCAGAAGGGAGCGGGGTGTGGACCGGGTGAGAGGGAGGCATGAGACAGAAACATGGCAGCAGTGGGATACCAGCTGAACGGGACGGCAGCGGTACTACAGGACCAGGGACGGGTCTCACCGCTCTCACCCTGAGACGCGTCTCACCCGGCAGCGGTACTACAGGACCAGGGACGGGTCTCACTGCGCTCACCCTGAGACGCGTCTCACCCGGCAGCGGTGCTGCAGGCCCAGGGACGGGTCTCACCGCTCTCACCCTGAGACGCGTCTCACCCGGTCACCCGTCAGGCCTCAGCACGCTCATCTGCATAGGTCGTGGGTAAACTGCTAATTGGATGACGGGGATTAGCACTCGGTTGTCGGCTGCTGTGGCGCCTGAAACTAAGCCGGCCGCTGCGGCGTTACTGCTGTGGTGGGGGGGTGGGGGCCTGAGATGGCAGACATCACTGGCGGAGGACGCGATATTTGCCGGGGCAGGGTCAGGGTGGCCGCAGGCGAAGGTAGTGCGATATCTAGTTATATCCGTGAGACGTGGTGTAACTCGCGTGGTTTTGTGAGAGAAAAAAAATCGATTTCACTCTCACTTCCTCAAACAAATCGCAGGAAAGACCATTTTTGTAAATGAGAATTGGCTCGAGACCAGGCCATCAGCATTGCTTTGATGCATTCCACATGGTTCATCGCAAATAGACGAACTGTTGTGGCAGGCCACAATGGTCCATTTTTGTCTTACCGTTGCATGCAAACTTTGCTATGTGTCTACTATAAAACAGCATAAATGCGCTCTTTAATTCATCTTTTGATTACTTTATTACAAGATCAATACTGTAATTGTCCCGTAATACATATCTGAGGAACAACTTATCGCAAACATAATAACTATTTTATTATTAGACTAGCAAATGCCATAGTTGATGGATTCGAGCAGTTCTGATTGTAGTTGCTTCCTCACCCATGGTCTTTATGTTTAGCTGTTTCATTCCATAGGGATGGAACATAAATAAATCAGTCTAAAAAACTTCTGGGACAATATTGCACTTAACTTTTGAGTCAGTTTTGATTCCATACCCAGATTGGCCCGACCTCGGATTCCCCAGTGTAATTGCACCGCTCCGGTTCAATCCCCTCGACGCTTCACGACTCTACCCCATCTCCGTCCCATCTACTTCTCTCGACGTCCCGTCCCATGCTCCTCTCCCCCATCCCATCCTCTTCCCTCCCCATCCCATCCCATCCTCTTCTCTCCCCGTCCTGTCCCATCCTCCTCTTTCCCGTCCCGTCCCACCCTCCGCTCCCCCCCATCCCGTCCCATCCTCCTCTCCCCATCCCATCCTCTCCTCTCCCCGTCCCATCCCATCCCCCTCTCTCCCCGTCGCCCTCCTCCACAGCTCCAAATCCCCATTTCAGCTTCACGCCCCCCCCTCACCTCAGCCCCCGGTCTGCTGACCTAGCTCTGTGACCCGTACCCCCCGACCCAGCGGTCGTGACCCTCCCTACCTCACCGCCACACTCCCTCGACCAGGCAGCACATCGTCCCCGCCGACCCATACGGTCGGCCAGACGGGCCAGACGGCTCATTTGCCGGCCGACTCTGCGGGATTGTCGCCCTAACGGCCGTTGTCGAGCCGAGTGCATGCTGCCCGGGCTATGCGATGCATTATTCCGGCTGCAATGCGGCGAACCCCCACCGGGACAGCAGGGGGAGGGGGGGGGGGCGACCGGGACGGGATGTCAGTAGTGTTGCACCAGCCTGGTGGGCGGATCGGTTAAGCGGCCAGCCTGTGAGTGATATTGGGGATGAACTGCTGAACAAGTGTGGTGTTAAATTGTGAGAGGGTCGTGAGCAGTGAGAAGTGACTATCAGCGATGGAAGCATTCAGAGGGTGAATAACGTCTGACCCCATTCTGACCTGTTCTAATCTGTCCTGACCTGAACTGACCAGATCCGACCTGAGCTGGCTCCACCATACAATTAAATCAATTTGAACCCAACTTTACCGTTTCCGGGTCGAAAGATCAATATTTCATCATCTGATGTGACCTGACCAGATCTGTGACCTGACCTGATCCGTGACCTGTCCTGAACGGATACGTGACCTTACCAAACCTGATCCGTGGCCTGTCCTAATCCGATCCGCGACCTGATCCGATCCTAATCCGATCCGCGACCTGATCCGTGACCTGACCAGCCCTGATCCGTTACCTGTCCTGCCCTGATCCGTGACTTGACCTTATCTGATCCGTGACCTGACCTTATCTGATATGTGACCTGATCTGACCCGTGACAATAATGGAGTTGTCGTCCATCAGTTGGCACCGTGCCGTCCAGGAATACTGGCTCAACATGCTGAGACATCGGAGGCATCATCCCGTGAGTTAACTTGTGTCCGTGAGTCGTGACTCATACTCCGCCAGCGTCGCGAGTCATGACTTGAGTTCGTGAGCCACGGTTGATATTTCGTGAGTTATCACTTACGATACGTGAGTCACAAAGGGATTTGGAAGGACGGGACGTGTAATGTAACTAAAATGTAGTTAAGTACTGTAATCCGCTTATTTGCACGTCAATGGGATTGATCAGTTTAAGATATCATTGCCCGGACGTAATTTTATATTGTTATATAACAAGCCGTTGGAGAACAGTGCTGACTGACATTTTGATATATTATAATCATTTATTTAAAAAATACAATTTCATTCTATCTAGATGATGTAGCATTTCCTTTCATTCCTTTAAAACGCTACGCTGTAATTGGTTTCGCTTCTTTTACATTTCTAGCATTAGTCACAAAGGGAGTATTCATGAACTCCCGAAAAATCATCGCATTATTGCATGATACACGTTCTGTCACAACCGAAATTCCCATTCTGTGCAGCAATGGACAGTTTTGAACAGTTGCGGACAGTTTTGAATTGACAGTGACAAGTGTCACCGTCAGCTCGTCACAATGGCTACGTGAATGCAGCTGTCGATTGCCTATTTCATTCACTGCTCTCGAGCGTGGGATTTTCAAAAGCGCCCCCCGTCTTAGCATGCCACTCGTGGACATCTCAGCCCTACATGGCTGCGACAGCTCATTTATACAGATGTTGCAGAGCTTTGACAGCCCGTGGCCAGTGCGCAGCTCTTCGATCGGGTCGATCTCCGTGGTGGTGTTTGGGTTAAACTACAGCTGTACTGGTTCTCTGAGAGATTGAGGGGTATGCGCACGGATATGTTTATTGTAAATGTACGTTTAATGTGTCGCTTCATGTTTGTCTCGCTGATTGTCTCAGCCGTCGAGGGGAATCACCAATGATAAATGATGACAAAATTACCCCATGAAATTGTTCATCATCATCATCATCATCATCATCATCATCATCATCATTTATTTCGTTTGGCGTTCCATATGCCAGGCTCTCAGTGTTTTGGAACGCATTTGTTAGCTGATGTGGCTTTGGAACCGGCAATAAATGAAAAGCTGCATTTCACGAATAGTTACCACTTAAGAGCAAACCGGCCGGAAATTCGCAATCTGTAATGCTTTTGATTAATTGTTATCATGCAGCTGAGTTCACGATGGAATTTCGCTGCAGTCGATGACTTGGCTTTCCACGGGCGTTATGTTACAGCAATGTGCCACAAAATTCAGACCCCACTGTACCGGCCTTTTCACTCGGAGCCTAATATAACACAGTGAAGCCAGAATCACACCTGAAGCTCGCATTCCTTGCTCCACCTTTCCAATTTATCAAGCTCGAATTGCCTCCATTTCGCTCCCACTTCTCACGGCATTTTTCCACGGCGATGTATTAAGTTTCCGCCAGCTTTTTACCTTTGTCGCGCGGCGCTCAACCCGTTCAGGTGGCGTACCCCTTCCCCGATTTGCCAGCGTGCCTTTCGGCGGAAAAGTGCAGGAATGCGGACCGATTCCCACGGGCGTTTTCCACGCGCTGGAAAGGGTTGGAAAGAGTTGGATATCGCTGTCCTGGCCGGCTGCGGTGCTCGTAACACGCCCTTCCTTGACAAAGCCAGACACGGCGCGACGCGACACTAGTGGCGCAGAGCCGCGCCGCCGCGCCGCCGCGCCATACGTCGGCTGACGCCGCGGCTGGATGTGTGCCAACAGGTGTGTGGCTCTGTCGATCGGGTTGCTCTGGGGGGGGGGGGGGGGCACGCCCGGGAGGGGAGGAAGTGGAACCGCGCTGTTCAACCGGCTGGTTCGTTTTAGTCGGCCTAGCTCTGGTATGGCAGTGGAGATATATTGTAGAGTGCAAGGAAATAATGAGTAGGCGAGTGGGCCCTCTGGTTGATTTTAAACCTAGGTTTGGCTGAATAGACTCAAGACGGATTTTGTTCTTTGATTGAGCTTCGCATCTGGAGCGGGTAAGTATAAGCTGGATATTCTTTCAAGGTGGACAAGTTCGGGTTAAAATTACAATTTTGTTGCACTAGGAAAATGAAGAAGATTGTCTTAATTTGTCCCTGATAAAACCTAAGCTTAATAATAAATACGTTGCATCTTGTTATCGGCTTTTTTTTCATAAACAAGACTATCAACATTATGACTTGAAAATGTTGATATTCACTTTTTGTTCACTACCACCAAATCAAGTCAAGTTTCGGATCGTGTGGACAATAGACTAAATTAGACTTTAACAACTTAATATAGCAGAAGCCGAATTCACCGACTGCCAACATACGGCCAGTCGAGTAGACACAGTGGGTGTGAAATAATTAGAATAGTAATATGGGTTCTCTTTGATTTACACACTCAAGCTCCACAACGCGCCCTTTCTTTCCGCTCACCGGCTTATATTTGTCTCTAGGACTAGACATCAACATTTGGCAGACCAGGCGACTCAACGGTCTGACAAAAATATGGCCGCACCAGCAAGATCGCCCTAAATCGAGACATACCTGCATGGGAGGGCCATTTTACAGCGGAACAAATGACCCAGAATATTGACCTAGCCCTAACCACCGCACAAGCGACTTATGCACTGCAAAACAAGCACTATTATTTGCACTGCACTAACAGGCTGTCGGTCGAATGTTCGGAGCCGATTTGCATACGTGTGTGTGGACGGGTTGATAGTTAAGAAAGCGGCGGAATATAGGCAATTTTATTGCCTCTGTCCCGCCTCGTTCTCTGAGTTCAGCCAGACGGCGGAGCGCGTGATGGGTTTCGGCTAGAGCGCCTGCGTTAGTTACTAATGAGTCGAGGATCTAGTCTCCGGGAGTAAGTCAAAATAACATGACTCCGAATTATTGTTGACATCTTTGTTGACACTCCACTGTTCGGTTATATCTAGCTGATAGTAATAGTATCAAGCAGGCTCTTGGCTATTACAAAACCTTTAGGAGCATGACAGCAACAAATGCTACTTTTATCTTTTTTGCGCCCAGCCAAGGTCTTCAACGGGTTAAGTTATAAATAAATATAACAATTATACAACTTACAAGTGAAATCGGTTTACGTGAGGTTGAAATTTGACCAAGTTGGGTCTGCTTTTTGCGCCAGGCAATACTGTCATAGGACATTATGGTCAGCCAATATGAATTTCCAATTTCCATTAATGGTTGATCCTCGGTCCGGTTTCCCTCGAAATTCCAAGAATTACTCCAGGTTGTGGAAAAAAGGGTAAAAAAATAATTTCCTCCCTTGATAAAAGAATTTTTTGTCAACAGTTTTATCCCTACAAACTCCACAAAGTGAACTTATTTGTGGCCCGGTTTGGTTTGGGGGGGGTGAAATAAATTATTTTGATAGCCAAAAATGGTGGCCCCCTGGAAAATATAGTTGGGGAAAAAAAACTTAATTTGGGGAAAATTAAATTTCCCCGAGAAATTAATTTGTTACGTGTTATTATTTTATAAAATTTTTTTGGACCTTTGCCTTTGGTCTCTATGGCTTTTCTCTGTCAGCTAAAGGGAACAATTTACTTAATATAATTGTGTATTGTGGGGGCCCGTTCATCCACACGGATTCACCTCAACTCAGTCCTTAACATCTGAAACTTTTCATTGTAATATAATCCTCGTGAGTGCAACCTTTTACCCGCGGCTCCACCGTGCGGTGATGTACCGAGGCACCCTACTCCTCGCACTATCAAGAACCCTCCTCGGACTCGTAAGCGCCTTCTCCGCCCGCTTCTCGGGCCTCTGGTCTCTCGGCTTCTTCTGCTCCGGGGGTTCTCTGGCTTTCTTCGCTCTCGGCTCTCGCGCTATCGGTCTCGGTCTCGGCTGCTCGGGTCTCTTTGGCTCCCGGTCACTTCTCTGGTTTCTCTTTCTGGCTTCTCGCTCTCGCCTCTCGGCCCTCTCTCTCCGGGTCTCTCCGGCTCTCGGCTTGCGTGCGGCTCTCGATGCTCGTGCTTCTTGGTCTCGGGTGCGGTCTTCGACTACTCGCTTTCGGTTTTACGCTTCACAGATCTTGCTACAAAGGCTCTTCGGCTCTCTGTACTCTGCCGGCTCTCCGCCCTCCTCCGCCTTCTCGGTTTCTCTTTCTCGGGCTCATCGGCGTACTCTTTTGGCTCTCTCTGGCTCTCGCCTACTCTGGGCCTCTTCGAGCCTTCGGCATCTCGGCTCTCGGCTCTCGGCTCTCGGCTCTCGGCTCTCGGCTCTCGGCTCTCGGCTCTCGGCTCTCGGCTCTCGGTCTCGCTCTCGGTCTCGCTAGTCCGCTTATCGCCGCCTGCGATTACCATCAGCCGCGATCAATCACGATGACACGGCGTGGCGTCTCGGCGGCGCAGTCGGGCGAGAGGATGGCGCTCGGCGATCTGTGCAGCTGCCCCCTTCTGTTACCCCCTCCCCTCCACCCCCAGCTCAGGGCGCTCGTCGTGGGCACCACGAGGATTAGAGAAGCAGCGCCGGGTCTGCTCATTAGGGCGAGGAGATCGGATGCGACGCTATCCAGATGCAAATCAGACCGAGAGAGAGGAGCATTCAGCTGTGTCTCGGCCGCGCGGCAGAGGGACGCCGCTCGGGACAACCCTTTAGGTGCGGTGGAGGTCGTGGAGGTCGCAGGTCTTCGGTGTGTTGCTGGGTGGACCGGTGGCACAGGTTTGGTCCAGCTTGTATCACGGATATTGATATGCACATAAGTACTCTCGGCTTCCAGCGAAGAACCTGATATGGGTCGCAAATTCGGCCGTTCGTTCCTGGTGCCATGAGTCCATGACAGTAGCTGTTTGCATTTGGGCGTGCTGCGGCCGCCTCGGTCATTCCAAATACAATTTCCATATCATGCCGCTTTGTCGTCAATTATTATAAAACCTCCTAAGGTTGATCTCCACCACCAGCAAACCTCGTCCTAGACTACCTTAACACTCGACCCGCGCCAGCCCGCCCTGTAGTTTTCTCTGACCAGCCGGTGCCGGTGCTGGTGCCGGAGCTCCGGTGTCACTGCACTATAGACACCATTGAAGGTCCACCGCCGTGAAACTGCCTCTACTTCTCAGTCGCACTGAAGCGCCGCTAAAAATGCCCTGCCATTGTCAGTCAGATAAATTATAGGTTTGGGTTACGCGTCGGGGAACGCGACCCGGGCGCAGGCCATGGACAGACGTCTGCGTATAATGCTCCGTTTTGAATATTAATATGACGATTCGGCTTTGTCGCGATGGGCGCCAGTGTAGTATAGATGATCCTCATTTGAATGCAGGTAAAAAACAAGTCCTTTGAGAGCAGCGCAGCGCACCTGAACCAGCTGGAGCGCAAACGATGCCTGAGAGTATGCGGCGGCAATGCGAGGCTATTTGTCTTTGATGAGTCTCACAATGCGGGGAATCTCGCCAGTGGCTTAAAATGTGGTCGAGCCGGTTTAATGAGAACCGCGGCGGCTACCAGGCCAGCGCTCGTTGTTATTGGTGGCCGATTATTTCGCTTGCATACCATGCATACGAATGGGGCGCTATAAAGTCAATGCGATGGTTCATGGGATCGAGAGAAGATCAATTAGTGTTTACTGGGTAGCCTCAGGAATGCTTAACGATTTGGCGAGGGTGAAAGGCAACATTGCGAAGCCGCGCTGAGAGAGTCAATAGTGAATATCGTTTGCATAATTGGAATGTAGTCGGAGTAGAAATGCCGAAACATAATTTATTTGTGGATATCGACCTTTCTCTCGTTGAATTAATAGCATAAATGCTAGCCACTAGGAGCAATCAAAAAAACTAATTCGTTAATGTATTCACTAAAACATTTAAACCTTTACAACTTTTTTTTCGTCGAGATACTCAAAAACATGGAACATGGGTTAAACCATGTAAAAGAGTCTAGCGAGTACATTTGGGCTTACTGTTCCAGTTTCCACAAACATAAAAATTAATGGCTTCCACCGCGAATATGCAACATGCATGTATAGCGAACTCGTGCCTTTTTCACCATTCTGCCTATCCACACCACTGTCCTGCCAGCGATCGCCCCGTACACCCCACCATGACTGGACTTAATCGGGACACCGCTCATCGCTCTCCGTTTCCACCTGGCCACTCGCAGCAGGCTAATTACCCCTTCATGACTACCAACCCTCACCATGTCGGTCCGGTGACCCTCGCCGTGCCGGTGGCGGGACCCTCGCCGTGCCGGTGGCGCCACGCAGGAAGTGGTCGCAGCGGACATACAGCGGCGCGGCGCTATAAAGCGCCGTAATGACTGCACACAGCAGCCCTTCCCCCGTTACCGCCCACCGTCTGATGGAGGTTCTTTGAGCCGTGGCGCGCGTCGCACGTCCGCACGCTAGACTCGGGGATAAGTTGCTGCGCAAGGAACGCGAGAAATTTGACACACTTTCCTGCGAAGAACGCAAGTTTTTTGAACACAAAATGGCTTTCGTCTTCGACAACCACTAGAGAAGTCTTGGAGTGATATTGTGTCACAGGCTGTCGAAACCCAAATTTTCATTTGCTAACCCTAATGCCGGACTAAGTGTGTGATGTGTGTGTGTATTAAACAAAATCGAGTGCTTTACGTCACTTGCGCGCCGTATCCCGGTTCAGTGCTGCGAGACTCGAGTCGGCGAAGTGGTGCGATACGAGACTCGAGTCGGCGAGTGGTGCGATACGAGACTCGAGTCGGCGCAGTGGTGCGATACGAGACTCGAGTCGAGCCGAATCTGTACGATGACGGTGCCGGAGTCTGTGTTTGTGTAGGGCCGCGGACGGCGGTAGAGGGTCCAGGCTGGGCTGCTCTCCAGATGGCCTTGCTCGCCAGGAAGGGTGGGAGGGAAAACGCAGATAATGCGGAGAATGATCTCCAGCCGCGGGGAATGATCACCGGTGTTGGGTATGGCCACTCCGTTAGCGGAGAAAGTGGGACACAACGTGGACACTTTGTCTACAATGTAATATTACACAAATGGGTCATCTATTCCAATCATCAGATACAATTAAAACTCAATTTACTCTTTTGGAAACTCATTGCAGTGACATGGCACAAGCTCACATGGACCACAATAGCAAACAGGATATTTGACCACGTAACCGATCGCCCTTCACTGTTCTCGCTTATCTCTTGTATCCGTGCCTGCGCTCGGTAACCACAGCTGGAGCTTGACGATCCCGCCTCGTCATGCCGTTGACCAGTGCCTCGATTGCGACACAGGACACGTTGTCATGTCCTCCGACCTCAAAGGAACTGCGTCGCGCGTGTAAACACGCCACACCGGCGGGACGCTGCCTTCATCATCATCACTCGCCACCTCTGTCCTCCAGCCTTCGCCTGACCCAGATCCAGAGTTTGGGGATAAATTAACACATCTGGTGATAAGTGAGCAAAACTCGTTAATCTGTGTTCATGCAGTGAGAGCACACCACATAAACGTAACATGTGGTATGTCAATGGCACAACAATCGCCATGTATCTGAGTAGCATGTATCCACAATTTTAAGTCAGGGTTATGCTATTTTTTCCCATCTGTCTTGGGCTCTGATGATTGACGGCGTCGCCCGCGCGGCGCCGGGACACCCGGCTTCCGGCCCGGGGCGTCTGTCAGAGGCAAAACTAACCGCAACGTTCTCTAGACGCGCACCGAGCAGCCCGAGGAGCGAGACGGAGAGCGACGGAGACAGGAAGACAGAGGAGCAGAGACAGAGGACAGAAGACAGAGAACAGAGACAGAGACAGAAGACAGAAGGAACAGAGACGGAGACGGAAGGACGGAGACGGAGACGGAGACGGAGACGGAGACGGAGACGGAGACGGAGACGGAGACGACGACAGGCGCCGGGTGACCCTGGTCTCAGCCCAGGGGCAAGACGAGTGCTGGCGTCCTGCCGCCGCCGCCGCCGCCGCCACCGCCACCGCCATCGCCGCCGCCGCCGCCGCCGTTGGACAGAACGGGTTAAGGACGGGCGGCCTTGGTGGCGCCCATTGCCACATACCGACTGGACTGAGGGCCCGCCCGACCGCCAGGGTCGCGTCGACGCCGGGGGCAGCTGCGGGGGAGGGGGGTGTCGGGGGGGGGGCTTGGAGGTCGTCTGGCTTCCGTCGTTGCTCCGACGCTGCGGCCTCAGCTGCGGCTCAGCTGGCGGCGATGTCAGGTTCAGATATCGTATGTAATTAGATCGTTGGTGCAACGGTGATTGGTTTTACTACTTGATCCCACCGAGTTGATTGGATCGTGGGCAATCATCATGCGTGGCATGGAGTTTTTGTGTTCTACGGTTTTATCATCACGTTTCACCAAACCATGCACAAGTTAACAACGAGTTGGATATGATGCGCTGGTGTTTATGGATTCTGGTGGAGCCTGCAAACTGGTGCTGGTGCTGGTGCTGGCGTCACCAACTGTCGACCTACCCCCCAACACTGACGTCACCACCTCTCGACCTACCCCAACACTGACGTCACCACCTCTCGACCTACCCCCAACACTGACGTCACCACCTCTCGACCTACCCCAACACTGACGTCACCACCTCCCGACCTACCCCAACACTGACATCACCACCTCCCGACATACTTCAACACTGACAATCACCGAACTCCCACCTACTTGACAACACTGAACGTCACCACCTTCTCACCTACCCAAACACTGACGTCACCAACTCCTTCGACCTACTCCCAAGCCACTGACCGATCACCAGCCTCTCGAAACCTCACCCCAACACTACGTCGACCAGCCTCCCGACCTACCCAACACTGACATCACCACCTCCCGACATACTTCAACACTGACGTCATCACCTCTCGACCTACCCCAACACTGACATCACCCCTCCCGACCTACATCAACACTGACGTCACCACTTCTCGACCTACCCCAACACTGACGTCACCACCTCTCGACCTACCCCAACACTGACGTCACACCTCCCGACCTACCCCAACAGAGCCGGCCGGCGCCCTCCCCTGGCCTCGATATCCGGTGCCCAGATGGCACCGCAGGCCCTGTTGCAGGCTACAGACTGCAGCGGCTGTCCCCATGACCTCGGGGTCGCTGAGGTCGCTGCGGCCGACCTGGCCCGGATTGCAGAGGTGGTTGTATTGATCCCGACTGGGACTCATTAGGGTGAGCAGCTCATGGCTGCGGAGGCCGTGGCGGAGGATGGGGAGGTATGGGGTGACATGGTTGGCGGAGGATGGGGAGGTATGGGGTGACATGGTGTAAGGAGCCTGACTGACAGTGGCGGCGGCTGTGGCGCAATGGAGATCAATACGGCGCAGGTGTGAGGTTGTGTGTTTCGACTATACACAAATTGCTTGGTTGCTTCACGATGGTTAGTTATGACATTTAGCGCATGGTATATTGCGCTCCTTATCAGATTGAATTGGGTAGCTTCAATCTGAGCAAACCTGCTCATTCGAATGCAACATAATCCGTAGTATTTATCTCAATAAAACACAGCAAACATTTTTTTTTCTGTAAGCAAATGTAATAATACAATTTGAATTGTGAGTGCACTCGAGCAGCTTTTAAGCATATTTTAATATTAGTTTCATGGCAGTAAAAGGTTGACTTAGGCCATTCTTCTGAATAGAATGGTCGTGCCTTACATTTCATAGTTAACCTGCGGATCATCCGGCCAAGATATTCACAGTTTTCTAAAGTATCTATTCTAGCATATTATCCTCGGCTGTTGCTGACAGCTGAACTGTTGTTGCCTAGCACAGCATCATCAAGGCGTCAGAGGCAGCGTTTTTGTGCAGAGAGTCATGAGCGGTCAGGATGATGTTTTTTGTGCACGGAGGTCAGGGTCGAGCACAGAATCACCAGCCAAGCCTGCAGTAAAAACCTGCGGCTGACGAAAAACTGGCCCGCCCGCCCTGCCGGTGACCATGGCGCGCGCCGCGGCGTTTTTGTTGCATCTTTTTGCACGCCTTTTTGCACGGGGACTTTGAACTTGGACTCTATATCCGTCTGGCGCTGGCGCTCCTGGGGTTGCAAAAACCCGCCAAGGTCAATGATTCCTATTCTGCTGCTATCACAGCCCACAGGTACCGTGAATTAGTGGTGCCAATGAACTTGCAGGTGCAAACGCTGTACACTTGTTCCAAGCTTGGAAACATCACAATTGTCCTTATCTGTATTAGCTAGAACATGATTTTCCCGTTCATTTGTTCATTCACTATGCTGCTGTACATTTGCTTTTTGAATTTGTCTTAAATAAACCATTTTTATTAAGTTAATATTTAAGAAAATAACGCACAACTTTTTGTTTTATCTAATAAATATATGTTTTCCCATGGTTATGATTTTTTTAAAATACTTTATATTCAAAACAAGATGTGCTTTGGATGTTTTCCATCTTTTGTATTGGTGGTTTTGGGATTAAAATAATAAAGCACTGAAATCGTCTACTTTGTTTTTCTCGTCCTTTTCCGATTCCCCTACCTGTAACATAACGTAATACTATATAAATCTGGTCTATACTGATATTCGCAATGGTATTCTGATCGTTCTTAAAGTATGAATATCACTGATGACTGAAGCATTGGTCACCAAATGCCGTGCCTATTCAGAGGAAGCGAGCGTTGTGGGTATGTCAATTGACCACACTCTCCTACTCCTATCAATCTTTTTCACGCGGTGATGTGACGCCTCACGCTTTATTGCTTTAACTGCGTGTGAATCAGACCAGGCTAAACAGAGTCATCCGCCGTGACGATGTGTTGGTGCGCTGTGTCCTGCCGGCCCGCCGCCGCCGCCCTCGCCCCAGCCGCCGCCCCCGCCCGCCGCCCTCTGTCCCCGGCAGACCAGACAGGGTCACTGCCGCTGGCTAGACGGTCCCTCAGCCAGACAGGGTCACGCACCACGCCGACTAGACAGTCCCCAGATATAGGCAGGACCACACCCCGCCGCCGCCACCGCCGCCGGGCAGAGTCTGGGTCAGACGCACTCCCAGACAGACAGACAGACAGACGGACGGCGGCGGCGCGACGATGAGACGTCAGAAGGCAGCGACGCGGCTCGAGTGACGATGAGAAGGTCACGACACATCTGGCCGTACCTATAGCATCCGGCAAAAACACAGTCTAGTCGGCTGGCTTTTTTGTTGTCTAGACGTGCGTGGTAAAAACGACGGGAAAAAAGAGCGCACACAAAAACCACGCGCACCGCTCCTCAGGGTCAATGTCATGGGCACTGGAGCACTGGGTCCCGTGCTCAATTCGGCGGTCGGGTCAGCTGCCCGACCCCACGGGCAGCCCGGCCCCACCCCGCGGGCGCCGGCAGTCGTCCGCAGTCTACGGGAGAGGTCACGCCTCGATGAAGGGGCGTGTGTGAATGGGGGTGTTCAGCAGCTGTGGCTGTTCTGTTCTCCGCCCGGAAATCCTCCCTGGTCCCGAGGATATCCTCCCTGGGACGCCAAGGTCTGCGTTGTCTGGAGACAGGGCCGAGGAGGGCTCGCCTCTCTTGACGCCGTGCCAGCCTCTCCCGGCGCTTAACCCTTTCGTCGCGCCCCCGCCCCCCGCCCGCCGCCCTTGGCCGTCACCGGGGCGCAGTTCCACCGTCGCGCCGCCAGGCGGCGGGCGCGCGTCGTCGTCCCCACCCCAGACGAGTCACGTGATCGATTTTTTTGCCGTCGTTTTTTGTGCGGTCGGCTGGGGCCGGGCGGCGACGGAGGTTTTTTGCCGGCTCAGTTGCAGGCTGGCGCGCGCCCCGAGCGGACCGTGCACCTCGTGCGAGACATGCTGTGACCGAGTGACGACCAAGTCGACAGTGCCACTTGCCCAGTTTCCTGCCTCGATGGAGATGGTTCACTCGGACTTTCTGACCGGCTACTCGCCGCCGCCGTGTGGCGGCGCGCCGCGGGACGAGAGCAAGGACTTTCTGCCGGCGCAGCACGGCTTCCCCGCGCCGCAGACTCAGGCGCAGCAGGTGGAGAGCAGAAGCTACCACTCGATGATGCGCGAGTACCCGCAGATGCTGCAGCGCAACGGCAGGGACTACCTGCCGCCGCTGACGCTGCCCGCGCTGCAGTCCGTGCAGCCGCCCCCGCCCGCGCCCGCCGGGCCCGCCCGCGATCTCAGAGACTATGAGCGGCAGAGGAGCTTCTCCGGCGACAGCCGCGAGTATGAGATTCTCGGCGAGAGGGACTACCGGGCGCAGACGGTGAACGACCGGGGCTACGTGTCGCCGCCGGCCAGTGATAGAGACTACCGCGCCCAGGCGACTACGGCGCGGGACTACGTCCCCCAGGCGGTACCGGTGACCGGTGACAGGAACTATGCCGGGCAGACCACCGAGAGGGACTACCGATCGCATGTGCCGCCGGCGACGCTAGGCGCGCGCGAGTTTGAGTACCGCGAAGAGGCGCGGTCACCGCACTTCACCTCCCGTGGCTTCTACGATCGACCTGAGGGGGCGGCGGTCTCCGCCGGCGGGTCTCCACCCCCCGGCTATGACCAGACGGGGTCAGGCCCGGTCAGCCAGGCCGGGTCGGGCCCCGCCAGCCAGGCCGGATCAGGCCCGCCCACGCCCGCGGAACTGACGCCAGAGACGGACAAGGTATGTGGTCGACAGCTTCAACAGTCAGCAGACAGACACCTGTCCTGTCCGTCCCCGTCCCGCCTTGTCTCGCCTTCCACCCCCCCCCCCCTCGTCCCGGGGCAGGAGCGCCCGACCCTGTGGCACCTGCCCCTGGGAGGAGAGGCCTCCGGGGGTCACCGACCTTCGCCGCTGCCCCCCGGCCCCGCCCCGACCCGACCCGACCCGGCCGCCCACCCGTATCGCATTGCCGATAGGCAGAGGTGTTGGACAGTCGTTTTCTGCGGGGTCCGGTTAAGGCGCCGGCCATGGTCAGTCAGCGTGGCGCCATGACAGACACCACCTGTGGGTCACTAATGGCATAGCAACGATGCGCTTTCGGTGCTTTCGTGGAGGTCTGAGTGAAAACAGGTGTCATAGGGCGGAAAAAGTCCGTCGAGGACAGTCTTTCGCGATGCTTTCTTCATGCCAGGTAAAAAGCGAACGCGTACTACGATGGCATCTAAAACGACCATTTGCTGAGTAATTTAAGCAAAAAAGTAGCTGAGGGACGTAAAAGACGAGGACAACATGCTGTGAACTACGATTAAGGAACATGATCGCATCGTTTTCACGTTTCCTGCATTGTATAACGAATTCGCCGTTGTCACGACTTAGTAAGGGGACGAGCCTGCTGGGCCGGACTAAGAAGGCTCTTCTCCACAAACCTGAAACGGGATCCACACCGCGCCCCGCGGGCCTGAAAATAATGATCATTGAACGAACCATCGAATAGCGAGCCTGCTGATCGAACTCGACTATTTGTATGACAAGTTATGTGGTGTTCGCTTCTAACTTTAAAACAAAACCCGAACGGTAAATTTATCGCATTTCATGTACCCAAGGTACCGCCTTCCTTGCTGCGAATTCCCGCTAGATCTTATGACAAGAAGACACCTAGCTCAGCTCTAACTGTTACCCATACCTGTTGTGCCATTGTGCCATGTCATTAAAATTCATTTTGCATTTAGTTTTGTGTGGAAATGACGACAAATATGTCCATTTTTTATTACAACCGTGTAGGTTTAATTGTCTTCAATACGCCTTTGGTGCACTTACTCGCTTCGTTCACTTACTATGCTGTTTGACACTGTGGGCATATCATGACACACACAAGTACCTATGTTACGGCAGCGCTGCGTGCCTTTGGTGCGGCCGTGCTGTGCTTCAGTCGTACCGCGGCGGCGCTGCGGCCGTGCCCTCGCCGTGCTCCGGCCGTGCCCTCGCCGTGCTCCGGCCGTGCTCCGGCCGTGCCCTCGCCGTGCTCCGGCCGTGCCCCGGCTGCGTTATCTACTCCATCCTGTGCTGCTGACGTCCGCTCTGATATCGGTGCCCGCGCCCGACGCCTGTCACCCCCGCCGCCCCCGCCGCCCCCGCCGCCGCCGCCGCCCGGCCGGCCGCCCGGCCGGCCGCGGGCACGGCCTCCAGTGTTGGCCCAGGTCAGTTGGCCTGGCAACTGATCTGGCAGCGCGGCGGCCGCAGCTGTCGCTCCTCAGACAGCTGCGAAGGTGAAGCTCGGAGAGTGTGTGACTTAGATTGATGTCTGACGGGACTGGTGACCTGGAGAGACAATAGCGGCCTGGTTGCGGCCTCCTGACACACCGCAACAATAATACCAGCGACAGGAAATAATGCGATGCCGTCAGCCGTGGCTGGTCAGGTCAGCAGCGGCTAAACAGAGAGGCGCTGACAGAGATGTTGGCAGATTTCACGCCGTGAGGTGACAGTGGTGTCTGGTGGTATGTTGACAGTTACATCAGTTTTGGCTCGGACCCACCGTGCCGCTCATAATCTCATAAGGGATACAAACAACGCTGTCAAATACGACGCATACAAACAACGAGCAACTGATAATTGAGATGATATATACATAGATATTCTAAACGCATCCAATTAACGAGAATGACAGTCAATATTCTGTCCCAGACCCTATTCTGATTAACATCAGTCGGATTTTTTGTTTCTTTGCCAGATATTACGTGCCTGGGAGCGATGCAGGGAACACTGCTCTCGCCCAGTTTGTCTGTCTGCTAATCTGTCGGTGTGGGAGTGGGTATTTATCTGTCTGTTTGTCTGTCTGTCTGTCTGTCTGTCTGTCTGTCTGTCTGTCTGTATTCAAATAATTTAATTTCAGTCCTGCGACGTTTTTTGTTAGCAACTCTATCGCGGGTATAAAATATTACTGATCATTTATCTTCTCGGTAACCCGAGGCCGTCAATGTAGCTATACTCAAAGCTGATTGTTGCTCTCTCCGGTAAGTTCTGCCTATATAGCTATAGCAACAAATATGATACAGTCGCCTTCTCGCACTTCCAGTAGTCAGCCATTTCTAGCCTGACTCGTGAACATGACATATATGACACCAGGGGGCGCTACCCGTCAACCTGACCATGCAGAATGCAGATCAATGCCCGGGGCCGCCGCCCCGGGACGGGCCCATATCCGTCGTCTGACGCCTTCCCTCCTCCCCCTCGCCACCGTCACACGCCCCCCCGCACCGTCACACGCCCCCCCCACCGTGACACGGCCCCCATGTTGCCAGGACGGCCGTCACCGCTCGCGATAAGCCCACTTCCTCGGAGGAAATCCTCCCCAGTCCTCACTGGGCTGCGAGGAAGCTATGTCGCTAGCTCTCCTGATCCCAGGGTCCAATGTCCAGAGAGCCACGCTGCCCATGACCTACCTCTCGGCTAGCCACCGTGGCCGCCGCCACCGCCCGGCGACAACCCTTTCCCGCCGCCGCCGCCGCCCCCGCCCCCAGACGACCGCACAAGGCCACAGACACGTCATGACGTCACGGCCCGATAATGGGGCAAAAAGCGGGCCGATCTCGGCCGCTGTGGCCGTTGGCCACTGGGTCGCTGACATGTGGCCAGGATGTGCTCAGCAGGGCAGGCCAGCAGTGCTCAGCACTCAGCAGGGCAGGTCAGCAGTGCTCAGCACTCAGCAGGGCAGGGCAGCAGTGCTCAGCACTCAGCAGGGCAGGGCAGCAGTGCTCAGCAGGGCAGGCCAGCAGTGCTAAGCACTCAGCAGGGCAGGGCAGCAGTGCTCAGCACTCAGCAGGGCAGGGCAGCAGTGCTCAGCAGGGCAGGTCAGCAGTGCTAAGCAGGGCAGGTCAGCAGTCTGGAGAGTGCAGACGGGAGAATAGGAGAGCAGACGGGATCAACTCGGCCCGGTATGCCGCTGCCGTCATGCTATGCCGGTCTGGTTCCCGTCATCGGAATGAGCGACATCTGGCGCCGGAGCCAGCCAGCTGAACCCAATAAGTCAGTCACTGGGGCGGACTGGCAACCAGCGGGCGTGCTAGCCGTGTAACCGGAGCACAATCGTGGCTAAGATGGAACGGACTGCAACCAGCGGGCGTGCTAGCTCCTGTAGGAACCGGAGCACAATCGCGGCTAAGATTTGACGGACTGGCAACGCACGCAGGCGGTGCAGCTCTGTAAAGCAGACCGCATAATAGAGTGTTCGGAGAGTAAGGTTGCTGTGGACGGCAACCAGCGGGCGTGCTAGCTCTGTAACGACTATGGGCTAAGATTGACGGACTTGCACACCGGGCGTGTAGTCTGTAACCGGAGCATATCGGGCTAGATGGTGGCCCAGCGAGTGCGTGCTCTGTAACCGGAGCATATGGGGCTAAGATTGACGGCTGGGAACCCAGCGGCGTCTTCTCTGTACCGTGGCCTCGCACTAGTTGACGGCACTGGCGCAACCAGCGGGCGTGCTAGCTCTGTAACCGGAGCATATCGGGCTAAGATTGACGGACTGGCAACCAGCGGGCGTGCTAGCTCTGTAACCGGAGCACATCGCACTAAGATTGACGGACTGGCAACCAGCGGGCGTGCTAGCTCTGTAACCGGAGCATATCGGGCTAAGATTGACGGACTGGCAACCAGCGGGCGTGCTAGCTCTGTAACCGGAGCACATCGGGCTAAGATTCACCAGTAGATGACGGTTGTCACTCGATTGGGTATATTCTAGTGTGTGTGTGTGTGTGTGTGTGTGTGGGGGGGTATATTCTAGCTAGGGGTATATTCAGCTTTGGGCATCGAGGTTAAATGGCCGTTGAATGACCGATGATAATCTGAGAGCCTGCCGGTTTTCTGAGTTCAGGTGGAAGACTGGGTCACTATTGCTTGGCTACAGCAGGAACGGATGCTGGAATGACTCATTACTACGGGAGGTTTCACGCCAGTTCCCGACGACCGTCGGTGTTGCTAAGGCGACGAAAACAAACTGACTGGTAACTGAGCAGGTTCTAAATGTGTCCGAGGATTACCGTTATATGCCATGGATACAGCTAAAACATCGCCTATTTAATAATAGATGAATGGACATCTATAAACGCCACAAGATGTGCCTTGCATAATTCATAATTGGGAATTGGGAATCCGAGGGGAGCATTTTCGATGCCACATTCGTGCCGCTTCGTGCCGCCGGCGTCCTATTCGTGTAATTGGGTGTATCTCGGAGTGTCGTTCGTTAGGCTGCAGACCTTGGTGGCGCCTGCCCGAGTGACCCTCCCTTGAGGGTCTCCGCTCCCCTCACCCCTCGGGCATCGATCACAGCCCGCTGTGGTCGGACGCTGGCTCGTCTTTGTTCTGGCCAGGCCCGCAGCAGACGCTACATGCCAAAGTGGTCCCCTAGTTTGAGGGCGAGGAGCTCGCGCTGGTACGGCACGGTGTAATGAGGCGGCGGAGACCGGAAGTTGTGTTGTGTGTTAGCTATAGGCATGAAGTTCACATTTGAATACGGAAGAACAAAACGTAAGATGGGATGTGTCGCCCCCAGAACGATAACATTATTGCTTTACAATCGATTTAGAATCTTGAGTGCGTGTAGGAGTAACAACTTTTCTAATTTAAATGACAGCTTGGCTAATATTTGTGTCGCAGAAGAGTGTGCGTAATTCCGCACCAGCCAAGGGGGTGGAGCTATTTAACATTTATAACAAACCATGGAGCCGGTCAGGGCGTTTCGCATGATCGAGCCGGTCAGATCCACTCTCTTGTCTTCTTGTGTATCTGTCAGCAGGTCAGTGACACTGTGACGCCTCCCCCGCGTCGAGTTCCGCCGGCCCACTGCGCCGCGTCGGTCTCGCTCACCCATATCTGCGGCCGGAGAGAGCAGCGACCCTGACTCAGACTGCCACACGGAAATCGATGCATCGGCGCGACGGACGGGACGGGAGGGGGGGGGATCGGTGGAGTATGAGGGGAGATGCAGACGGAAGCGGTGGCGGCGGAAAGATACTACCACCGCCGCCGCCGCCACCGCCGCCGCCGCCACCGCCATCGCCACCGCCACCGTCGCCGCCATCGCCACCGCCACCGCCGCACCTGCGTCGGCCGTCGCCAGGGGCGAGCGCTACCTGGCGACCTTTGAGCGCCGTCTAGACAGCCGGGCGGCCGGCGGCGAGTCGGTTTATTTTCGCAGCGCCGACGGCGGGCCGGCGCGCACGCGGGGCGGCGTGGCCGCGTGGGTGACGTGGCGACTTTGGGGTGGTGGGGGGTGGGGGGGGGGAGACTGACATGTCCTGGGGTTGTGACGGTGTCAGGAGACGACATGTGGTGGGGAGAGCTGAAGGAGGTGTGACATGCCGATGTGTGGTGCGCTGGTATTGACGGGTGTTTTATTCTGATGGCAGAGTTGGGTTTATTTGGCACTCAGCCAAGAATCGTTGTCAAGTTCGGCAGCTGTTATTTTACGGGTGAACTGTCCAGGAGACATTTTAGGTCAGCGCGTCAGTCGGTTGTCGGAAACGCAGACACGCGTATAAAAACATGCTTGTTTACAGCTCACATCATATCGACGTGGAATATCACACTGTAGCTAAGTCAAGGCTTGTCGTGTATTCTCGCAGCTGTCTGCTGGCGAACGACCGTTGGCTTGGTCACGTATCAAGCCAACGGACTTCTTGAGAGTGATTGACGTTCCTTTTCACCCAGACCGCACTAGACTTCGCCAGGCCACACTAACCCGCACCAGGTCATGCCAGGCCACACCAGGCCACATCAGGCCACATCAGGCAACCCCGGGCCACTCCAGGTCGCACCAGGCCACTCCAGGCCACTCCAGGCCACAACAGGCCGCAACATGCCACTCCAGGCCACTTCAGGCCGACCAGGCCACACCAGGCCGCACTAGGCCGCCGACTGTTTTTTATCGCATGACTACAGTCCTGTCACAAGCGAAGGAATGCAAAACATCTACATTGTCGCGCTTCTGGATGCGATGGTTGACAAACGTTCTGTGTGTGTTGGCACATTGCAAATACTGCGAGAATGCTGTATTAACCTTCACTTATCACTTTGCTCTTGATTTTTATTATAGTTCTTATTCTTCTTATTTGCCCATGTCCAGATGCTCACAGTCATCCTAGGAGCTTTCATTAATAGCTTTACTCCTGTCCAGAAATTATTTTTATCCCTTTTTACTTTTAAGAGAAAGTCAGACCAGGCTTGTTGTGATTTCTTTAGCTCGTCCTGCCATATGGCGCCTTTGTTAGTTCCGGCCAGCGTAATATGCCAGTCAGCAGACTTTCAACGCTGCGAATGGGTTGCCAACTGACCCCGGTTTCCCCATCTAAGGAATTCATGAAAATAATTATGATAATGGCCTTTGGTCACAGTATAAAAGCAAAAAAAAATATGTTTTTTGTCATAATCAGAAGGAACCTGTCAAATTTATGGCCTGCTCATGTTTTATTATTATTTATTATTATTATTATTATAATTATTATTATGTAACCTTATTTGGCGCAGCCAACTGGCTAACCGCCTCTTCCACTGACTACAGACTAACCACACTCAGGCCGCGGCCTCTTGACTCACGCCAGGGCGGTCACGGCCGGCCGCTAAGTTCTCAAACATTACCCATGACTCACGAGTCAGCGCCAGCCCGGACAGCCGACACCTACCGGCCAAACAAACAAGCTGCAGTTGCAGCGCCTGCCAGCAGTCGTGCAGACAGCGTGCCCGACGGCGACTGCCGCGCTTTCAATGGCCGGCTGTCTCCGATGTCGTATTGTCTGGCGCCCTTTGTGGTGCGATGAATTCCGGACGTGCCGAGCTGTGAAATTGGTCTGTGAGGCGATTTAACCGTCATAAATATGGGCGAAGCGGTATTGATCGGCCTCATGTGGGGACCACCCTCAATGCGAATTGCATTAAGCGATGACAAGTATGTTACGGTGAAGGGGTACGGGGGCGGCTTTATATGCACACTCGAAACGTACCGTTTGATCCATGCAGAAAAGAAATTACCCCAAGATTAACACCAATGCGGGCCGTCCCCGCGAAATGGCTCCAAGGCCGTGTTCGGCGGCAGAGCGCACTGCTCGCCGATAACGGGACCGCAGCCTTCTCACGTGTCCGTTTTTTGCTCACCATGTACCCGCGTGTCCTCCTTTCTGCGCGGCACCGCGGCGCCCTGCACCTCCTTACAGGGAGCCCGACACGCCCTGACCCTTTGTCTCCCTGTCTCCGGCAGATGTTCGCTTCCAAGGCCGACCTCCAGATGCACGTGCAGGTGCACATGCGGGAGGCCAAGCCGTACAAGTGCAGCCAGTGCTCCAAGGCGTTCGCCAACAGCTCGTACCTGTCGCAGCACACGCGCATCCACCTGGGCATCAAGCCGTACCGCTGCGAGATCTGCCAGCGCAAGTTCACCCAGCTCTCGCACCTGCAGCAGCACATCCGCACGCACACGGGCGACAAGCCGTACAAGTGCCGCCACCCGGGCTGCTCCAAGGCGTTCTCCCAGCTCTCCAACCTGCAGAGCCACTCGCGCTGTCACCAGACCGACAAGCCGTACAAGTGCAACTCGTGCTACAAGTGCTTCACCGACGAGGCCAGCCTGCTGGAGCACATCCCCAAGCACAAGGAGTCGAAGCACCTCAAGACCCAGATCTGCCCGTTCTGCGGCAAGAGCTACACGCAGGAGACCTACCTGCAGAAGCACATGCAGAAGCACGCTGACCGCGTGGACAAGCGCGGTTTGCCCGGACTGGGCGCGCCACAGCGGCTCGAGAACCCCTACTGGCCCAAGGAGGATTACGACGTGAACGCTGGCGGCGTGCTGCAGCCGCATCTGGACCCGTCTCGACTTCACCTGGGCCGTGACGGCCTCGAGCACCGCGTCCTCAGTATCGAGGACAGCCGCCCGCCGCCGCACAGCCTGGCACAGAACATGATGTACGACATGCCGATGCCGCGCGCCTCGGTGGCCTCCTCGTCGGCCTTCACGCCGATCCAGAGCATGGCTCCGGTGGTGAGCGCGGCGCCGCTGCCGCTGCAGATGCCGCCCACCTCGCAGCGCTACTTCTACGACCCCAACAGCTTCCCGAAGGCTGGTGGCGGCCTCGAGATGAAGCCGGCCGCCAACACGAGTGGCTTCATCTCGCTGCACCAGATCAGTAGCTACGCGCAGCAGCAGCGCGGCGGTGGCGCTGCTGGAGGAGGTGGCGGCGTCGATCTGCTAGGACTCAAGGAGAAGGCGCCGCCGCAATCGCAATAGATCGACTGAGGGTGCCGGAGCCGCTGCCGCCGCCGCTGCTGCTGCCGTTGCCGTTGCTGTCGTCGTCGCGCGTGCCTGCTGAAGCTGAAGCAAAGCTAAAGCCGAGGAAGACAAAGCTGATGCTGAGGTTGACGCTGAGGCCAAAGTGGAAGTCGAAGTTGAAGCTGAGGCAGACGCTTCCGTCTAGGCTGACGCTGATGCTGATGCAGAAGCTACAGGCGCGTGCTGTTCTCTCTCTATGTACATTCTGCATATACTGTAGAGGTGTTAACTGAGCTGTTGTTATCGTTGTGTGAACGCTAGAGCCGGCGCGGCGGCGGTGTGCTGGTGCGCGCACTCTGGGCGGCAGCGGGTGTGTTTGTGTATCTCTCCCTGCAGACTCGGCGGGCCCCACCGGTGGGCCCACTCCGGGGCCCGGGGTCCAGACGAGCCAATGGGTCAGCCAGCTTGTAGTACTGCCTGTCGGGGTGGGTGGATTGGGTAGGTCCGGGCCCGGCGAAGCTCGGCGGCGGCCATGTTGGTAGAGATGTCTCAGCAGCCGAACTCACTGCTGGTGGTGGCGCGACAGTTATCATGGCGACCCAAACAACATACCTCATTGCTGTTGTGTGCACGTGTGGATGTTGCCCTGACCGAGTTTGGACCGCCCATGCGGTCATGGAAAACGTTCATATAATCAATTGCCGTTGTTTGGAGATGACAATTTAACAATGTTGATTTGTCATCATTTAATATTCTATTCCATTCACCCGTTCTGTTTGCCAGTTTAATCTGATACTATCTGACGGCACGCGTCGCATTTTAATTTGACTAAATTTCAAAGATACTTTTATTTTAAACTTGGACATACTTCTTGTCCTCCTTTATGATATGAACAGAAACAGCTTACTTCTTTCATGAGGAAAAATCAACGTCTCATTGTCATCATTTTCAGTGCACTGACTCTGACTTATGGAACTGTTGAATGTTGACTGCCATATTTGGGTATTTACCTAGCTCCGTGTTCCGTGTTAGCATATACTCTGACGTCATCTCAGCGCCAGGCGTGGGCGGGTCACCCTGTGTGACCTCTGTGTGACCTGACGTGACCCCGCCGGCGGCCGACCGACGCCAGCGCCTCTGGCGGTGACCGGGCGCAGCTCGGCCGGCCGCCGGCGCCGCCATGAAGGCACGGTGTGCTATGTGACCTAGCCGCCCGCCACCCCTCACATAGAACCCAATCAAACTGGCATTGTACATAACCACCACACCTGCATAAATCAAACAGGGTAGAGGTGCTGACTGCGCGGCAGCGGCAGCGGACGGGTCGCTCGGGCAGGGAGACGGCACGCGCGCGCGGGCGGATCGCTGGCTGAGGCGCTTCTATGATTGGTTGCTTTCTGCGGTCGCTCGCTTTGTTTGGCGTCGGCGATCGGGCGGCCGGGCGCCGTCTCGACTCTCTGGCCTCTGTCAGACCGCCGGCCGTCGACGCGCGTTGTTTGTTACGTGTTATTTCTTGCTGTTATAGGTATAGGTGCGTGCGGACGCGGAAGTTTGTAATTTTCTAAGTCCGGTTGGAGAGGAGAGCAAGTTGGTGTTTCGGGCGACGCAACTGAATTCTGCTTGTTGTACGATATTGTAAGATATTTCGTTACCTTTCGTGCTGGAAGCTCGCATTTCAGGCGCGGGCGGCGTCCGTAGGCATGGTGACCTGGGTGACCTGGGTGACCTGTCGGTGACCCGCGTGATCCGACAGTGGCGGAAGGGCGGGGTTGTGAATCGAGTTGGCAAGTGATAAACAGTGTCAAACGCTGTCTAATTGTCAATGCAACCATACCGCGCGTGGGAACGGAAGGACATCTAATGTCGACCTCAATCAACGACCTTTTCAAGGTCAGGCAAGGTCAAGTGATGGACTGTGATCAGGTGACGTGTCACAGTGATTCCGATGGTATGTGTTGGGTCTCGGTGCTCGGCCGTCGCGTTTACCGTGGGATTCCTATTCCATTCGAGGCCTCTTATCCGGCTCTTGTGAGCACGGACTGCAATGACTTCTTATTTGACAGCATTGTTTTGTTTGCTCCGCGGAATGCCGTGCATAGCCTTTTGCGCTGCGAAAAAGGCTGCGACCGAACTCCCAAGATTATGTGGCGGCTCGCTGGTCGCCATGGCAACGCTTGCTGTAGTAGAAGGGCTGCCAGATGGACTCGGTTGCCAGACTGGCGGAGGATGGCGCAGATCGGGAGGGAGGGAGGCTCGTGTGTTCCGCGGGAGGACGTTCGATGAAGAGTGGCACGTTCTTGTACAATTTTACTATCGATATCGCTTGAATAAAGTCTTGTATCGTACTGGGCTGTGTTTTATGCTGCGCCGGAAATGTTGAGAACAAGAGATGACGAAGATCGAGAATATAGGAGACATGTGTATGGAACGATAATGCAAACAGAGTTAGCTGCTTTTATCAACTTATTATTTGAAGGGCCTCTGTTAGCCTTTCTGTCTGTAAGTTTGCCTGTCGCAAGGGCACCGCCAACTTCCGAAAGCTGGGGGTATTCTTAAGTCGATTCTTTCCATGCAATGGCGCAATTTAAAAATCGATAAATTGGTTTGGGGACGCGTAAATCCGACCCGACCGTATTCCTGGTTCTTAAAGGCTTATTCCCCTGCAACTGCTTGGTTGATGTGGCTGCAAATTTCCACACACAAATTTTACTATTGTCAAAATATGTTATTTTAATTTCTGAAATTTTGCGCTTCCGGGTCCGTCAGCAGCGCACGCTGACGCACAACCCTGACTTTCCTTTGAAGTTTGAGGTCCAGTGACCAGGCGCTTCAATTTCACTGCGCAAAAATCAATCGAATGATTGAGCACGTGCTGTTGGTCAAACTCAGGGTAATCGAGAATAAAACCAATGCTCCATTCAAATGAATATATTTTTCTCTGAAAATGCGGACCCGGAAAATGAAGGCACGCTTAAATCATGGCCAAGTTAAAGGGAGTGTGCCTACTCACATTGGTCATGTGAATTGTTGACACTAGTCTGTAGAACAATTTCTTTCTGAAATTTAGCCATGTAATTTCATTTCTCCAAATCACTTTAGTTGCTGAAGATATCCCAAAGTCCGCCAATCAAAAACATACTGGCAGTATATTAAATTAAATTAATAGTCGCCAAGGAGCTTTTTCGCACTAGAAAAGCATTGCTCTTAAATTACAACGCTAGCATAATAATTGTTAGCTCTGGCCAGCGCGCCATTATAAGGTAACATCTTCGCTACTTCTGTTTATATAGTGACGTCATTTATGAGTTTTTGAAACAAAACAAATGCAAAACAGAATATAAGTAAAAATTCAACTAAGGGGGCTCCAGACGTTGAATTTTATCGTAAACCAATATCAAAGCCAATAGCTTCTTACCGTAATAAAAATATATTTGACATTTCAAAAGAGTAGGCACACTCCCTTTAAAGGCATGACAACACCGTATCACTGAGTTTCTACTGATTCACAGTGTGTAATTTGCTGCGTCTTTTTCAACTAAAAAAAGGAGTTATATTTTTTACAATGGGCCCAAAATAATGTTAAGAACATCCTGTTCAGTTAGTAGTTAGTAGTTACTAACCCAATATGGAAGTTTTGCAAGTAAAATTTAGGGTGGCGAATAAACAGAAAACGCCATATTGTTTCCAGGAAAACATTGAACATCTGCGGACAATCCGTTTATGTTAAATATTTATGTTCGCCAAGTGTATTGAACGAAGGTCTTCATATTTTTCTAACAGTCATCAACTCAGGTCTCAGCGTATTTTGATAGCATGAGAATCAGACATGTGAGAGAATCCCGACACAGGATACTGGGAACCATGCCTGATGCCGCTGACATTCATCTCAGGCCGTATGGCATCTTTGATTGGTTAACAACAAAGTTTTACGTAAAAATGGATTGATCGGGAAGTTATTAGAAATTAAGTTATAATCGAATACATATTTAATTATCGAAATAATGGTTGTAGTCGAAGAAATATTAATAGACGTAACAATTTCTTTACATCTGAAAATTCAATCTCATTTCCTAATAAATCATAATTATTTAATGTTACTTTATCATACAGTTCAACATTTAATTAGAGGCTTAAACTATACCATACAGTCTATACAAAAGCGATATTGATACTACGAACTAAGGAGGCATGTCATTCGTTTGAATGTCACCAAAATAAACATCTGCTCCAGGCGTTGACAAAAACCATCCCGAACTTTCAGTTCCAGCCCACATCCGCCTCACCAGACACCCTCCTAGTCAGAACTCAGGACAGGCTGTCATCTGATAGATAAGGCACAGTTTGGTCAGGACAGTAGTCAGTCGCCCCTGCCTCTCCTCTTGCGTCTGGCGCCAACCCTTTGTTCTGGCCGCCCCGACAGGCCCGGGGAAGTAAACTGAAGCCAGCGAGGTCACACGCCACCAAAGGGTTAGCCATCTGTGACCTTGGGCGGGAGCTGGGCGGACGGCGCGACGGACAGAAAGGGTTGAGATAGCCTGTGACCAGACCGCGTGTTCAGGGGGCCCCAAACTGGCAGCGACAATCGCTGGCGATTTGAATTTGGAAGGAACGCCCGAGCCATTGGCAAGAGACTAGGGGTATGAATGCATCCCATTTTCTTACTAGTGTTTTTAATAGGGACAATACAAACCTGCATAAAACATGCACATTTTTCATCTTCTAAACGGGCGCATTATCCGAGTAATTATAATCATTCGTTTCTCAGGAAACGTCTTCATGTCCGCATTGCTTCGCTAGTTGGCGGGGATGCAAACCGNTGATGTTCTCGATGGAGTGTTTCTGCTGAGGACTGATCTCAGCGTGCGCGTCGTTAACCCACGGCAGGATGGTCGCGACGTGGCCGGTCAGACAGATGGGCCGATGGTGGGGGCGCAAAGTGACCTCGTGGCTATTGGTGACCGCACTGATCCTGTCGCTGATAGTTTTTAAACCAGCAGGTGGGTTCTTGACTGAGATAGAGAGATGGTTTGAAACTGAAATGGTTGAGATGAGGTGCAACGGGAATTGGTCTGGTATTTGTCTATAACAGTGCATTTCGATTCATGAATTGTCTAATAGGTAGTAGGTGTTTATGAACAATCTGGATTAGGTGAATATTAAACTGTAACTTTGTGCTAGTCCGTCCAAACAATATGATTTGCCAGAAAGTATACATGATTGCGGACTTCAAACCACCCTACAAACTGCAAGTGAGAATAGTTAACACGCGCACTGGAGAGGGGTATGCCACTAACACGCATTGGAGGGGGGGGGGCACTTAAGCCCCCGTGAAATCTCAGACAGTATGAAAGCTAGAACGTTCAACCTTACAGGGTAGGTAGGTGCTGAGATGATCTACATTCTCTACGATTTCGGTGACCTTTGGTCAATATCTTAAAGTCAATAGACGATATCTTAAAGGTCAAACGAGGTCATGAAGGTCACATCGGGCCAAATGTCACCTTTTTGGGGATTTGACCTATGTGACGTCACAGGTCAACTGCAATGTGTCTGAAGCTCTGTTTGGGGATGAACATCGACACTGACTACCAAATAGCGTTTTAATCGTCCCGATCTGACTGTTTGTTCTAAAGATATCGCTTCGCCGACCTCGACTCTGGCCGCCATTTTGGAATTCAAATTCATATAACTCAAAAATTTACCGACCGATGTCGATTTTGTTTTACGTCAAACGATCCGCTATTGTGTTGCCGTAAATGCCGCACAAACACTACCGCCCTGAGCTGCTTTGTTTTCGAGATATTCACGAAAGACATGCGGGGGGTCACAAAAGTGCCCCCCTCCAGTGCGCGTGTTAAGAGAGACTGTCCTACTACAGGGTCTTTCAATAGAAATGTTATTTTTTTAATTTGCCTATTTGAGGCATATAAAATAGACTAAGATAGATAATATGGTATCATTAAGTCGAGTTAAGCTGGACATTTTGTTATTTATCAATTTTTAATGTGGTATTTGTTGCATGCGAACAAGTTTTGGATGATTTTTCCCAGAGGACGTCAAATTCAATTTTGCTTGATTTTTGCAGAGAAAAAAATCGTCGGTAAGGATGAACGAGGATGGAATAATATTTTCCACGTGAAATTTTGAGCTAGTGCACGTGCATAATATTCTTATTCTTGCACGAGATTATTATACAACCAACCCCAACCAGAAAGAGCCTACTGGTTCAAGCAGGACGGTGCTTCCATCCCACACCACGGTGGCCGCAAGAAGATGGCTTGCAAGGACAAGTTCGGCGACCGAGTCATCAAGTCCGCTCACTGCGCACCCTTGGCCCTGCCAAAAGCCTGCCTCTCTTCCTTGGACTTATGGTTCTGTGACGTCTCCATGACGATATACACAATACCACCAGCATCCCTATAAAGAGACTAAAGGCAGTGGTGGAGGGACGTGCTGATTCAGTGGAAGAACGGAAAGTGAGTCGAGCTGTGCGGCACCTGCGCTGCTTGCGAAGGCTGTCACCCTATCGAGAGGCACCCTTCGAGACACAGCTGGTCAACTGATGAACTTAGTTCAGTGACAGTGAGTGAACACTGTAAGTCACCAATAGTGAGGTGACATTTCATAATACAGCTTTGAATGTGTGCAAAAATGCGTTTAATTATTGGCTCACGGTTTTTTTCCGTAAAATCAAGAAAATAAAATTTGACATCCTCAGGGAAAAGTCCTCAAAACCTGTTTGCATGCAAGCAACCACGCTTAAAAATGGTAAATAACAAATGGTCAGAATGTACTCAACCAGATGATACCAAATTTATATATTTTAATCCATTTTAAATGCCTCAAATTGGCTAATAAAAAATACATTTCTATTGAAAGACCCTGTAGAACCATGCTGGTGATTTTGCGCAAGGCTATAGAGCAACAGGTTGTCTCGATCCTACGTCACGCCTTCTAAACTAGATTCTAGGTTATATACTATAAATTTGTAGTATGTTTTCAGTATATAAAAATATATTAACCATATGTTTACAAAAGAGGTAATTTTATGTTTGTTTTTTTATTCAAAATATGAAAAAATACCATTTAAAGGCTTGAAATAAATTTGTTTATTGTTCATGGTGAAATGCAACATAAACCTGCCAAAATTGTAAGCTCATTTAATTTTTAGCGCAGGCATAATAAGACATGAAAATTTTCTTACATTACAAATTTGGGTAGAATGCTTAAGCCAAAAATTTCAATAATTTCCATAGTTGCACAAGGCTGCAATTGATTTATTTTGGTACGTAGTGGTGGCGGCAGTGGTGGAACTTTATGAAATCGAAGACAGGGGGGCCCAACGCCAAAATTTTGCGGTTACTATGGAAAAATTATATATATATATATATATATATATATATATATTTTATTTTATATATGTGTGTGTAGTGTTGTGTGTGTGTGTGTGTGTTGTGTGTGTTTTAATGTATGTATGTATTTCAACATTGCCACATTTAGCATAATGTTTTTTTTTTTTTTTTTGCAATTAAGCACGATGGAAAAAATGATAACGTTTATGCTCTCGATGGTTTACCACTTCAAACAATACGTATGGAGCTTTCAGAGCATGATTGTGATAAATAGTTGGTAGCCGCATAATCACATATCTCTAATTAACAATTTGAGTAGCATCAATTGAAACATATGAATTCATATACAATTATCTGCTCTTAGCAAATTCGAAATTTCCCATTTAGTTTTCATTGTATAACAAATATTCATGAATGCATTATTACGCGGGTACTACTGGGTACTACCGGACGCGGAAGTACTCGGTAAGTACCAAGTAATAATGTGTTTATGATTTGATTAAACAAACAAAACTAATGGAAAATTTCCGCATTAGTTAGAGCAGATATATTAATTTCATAAAGTTTCAATTGATACCAAAAATATCTGGGAAAAGCCGTGTTCCTAGACTGAATTACCCAAACGCGCGAAATATTACCGGGTACTACCGGATACTACCGGGTAAAGATAAATCCTTCGTGAAAACGGCTAATGGATTTGCCTTCAGGAGTCTAGGAGTTTCAGGAGCCAACGCCTACATCACGTCGTGGTCTCGTCGAATTTATAAGCTCGTGCATACTGCACATCTATATCAGACACAATTTAATAAATAACACGACGTAACTTGCAACATTATTTAATGGCTTTGGTTTTCCGATCAGTTGGATGCTGCATTACTTAATTGCAACTCAATTTGACCTCTAAAAAACAAACAACTCGAAAATTATAATTATCGTTTACGCGTTAGGACGCCTCGCGCCACCGCTCAAAGCCCCAATTCCTTTAAGTCTTGACATTAATTGACCCAGGGTGCCCATTTAGCCGCATGATAGCGTGATCGGCCGGAACACGCGTTTGGCCGTCTGAATAACGCGGCCACCGGCGACCCAGCGATAGACCGTGACTGCGACGAACTCTCCAACGCATGAAAGTTCGGCGAAAACGGCACACTGCTTTGCACAAAAACATAGGATAATTACTGTAAGACGCATGGCAATGCTGTACAATTGAGCTTACCGGCACTGGGAGGCTGGGACGACGGCTCCTGGGATGTGGGTGACGCCGCAGGAGAGGATGTTGACGGCTCCTGGGACGTGGATGGGCCAGGACTACAAAGCCAAAGCCAATGATGAATAATTATTCACGAAATGCAAAATACCTATTGTAAAAAGTAGCATCTGTCAGTAAACAACTGTTTAGGGTACATGAAAAATATAAATTTTCGCATTTCACATATGAACGGTGTAGCTGGTGAAAATTGAGTAAATTTCGATATTTCTTAAGTGTCAATATTCATTTTAATTTCCCATGAACCTTTAATGAAATGGTCACGAAATTGGCCTGACCTTAGTTTATCGGACACCGATATAGGACCTACGAACCCGAGCTGTGTCACTTATAATCACTAGCGGATCCAGAGGGGGGCGGCAGGGGTTTGAGCCCCCCCCCATATTGCCTGAAATTGGCGAAATTTGACATATTTCTCACTGTAGATGGAAATCTAATAAACTTTTACCAAGGCATATTTGTTTTGAACCGTTCAGTAAGCTACAAGGAAGCCAAATCCGATGAGTTTTTCGAATTTGATGAAACTTTTTTAAATTTAGCCACCTATGCCCACGTTCTGGATCCGCCAGTGATTATAATTTGATGAAATCCTGTGGGTTTGAAACCGATCTATTTAACACTGTCTGAGGCACAAACTAAAGCATTTTTAAAAGTGGGAGATTTTTTAGATTTTACATCGGCATCGTCAGGATTTTTCATTGGGGGGGGGGAAATATGTCTGGCAGTTAACTACCTAAGCAAAACCTTAAAATTAATTCTGATCTGTATCGATCACAGGGGGTCCCCAGCCAGAGGATTGGGGGTGGCAACCTGCCCTGCTTGCTCCCCGTGGCGACGCCTATGATGATGGGATAACTTGACGCGACCTAGTAACCTGACCGAAAAGGCCCCGCGGTCAAGAAATTCACTTTTTGAAGCAAATCAATGAGTTAACAGCTGTGCAAAAAATGACGCGCCTACTTTTCGCTCTTCCATAGAAAAAAAGGGAAGGGTTGGATGATGTTGGATATCCACCCCGGTCGGTGCGCGTGTAGACAAACATTAAGTAACATTATTTGGTAGATCCAGATCCTTGGAGGGAGCCCCATAGGAGCCTTTAAAGAATGAGGGACACACCAAAGCCCGAGGGGCTCACCAATGCCCGAGGGCTCACCAAAGCGCTGAGGGGCTCATCAATCGAGGGGCTCACCAAAGTCTGAGGGCTCACCAAAGCCTGATGCGACCGCTAAAAGCCAGAGGTGGCCACTTTGCTACCGTGCGGCCCCCTGCAAACCTGATCCGGACACATAATTCCTCCACGTAATGAAAACGTGCTGTTTTCAAGCACTAGCGATCCTAGGGGGCGGGGGGCAGGGGCGTTAGCCTCCCATATTGCCTGAAAATTGGGACGAAATTTGACTATTTTCCACGTAGAGGGAAATATAATAAACTTTTACATAGCATTTATTGTCTTAAACCGTTCAGTAAGGTACACGAAAGCAGATCCGATGGAGTTTTTCGAATTTGATGATTTTTTTTTTTTTAATTTGGCCACCCCCATGCCCAGATTCTGGATCCGCCAGTGGTTTTAAGGACGCTTGGAACTGGGGGGGCCAGGGGGGGGCAGCCGCCCAACATTTTCAGATTTTACATACGCCTTTGGGTTGCATGGAAAGAATCTACTCAGAATTGCCTCTGGCCCCCCCCCCCCACCGCACACTTTCGGAAGGTTCCGCAGCCCCTGTGCTGTTCTTACCATTTAGAGACGAAAAAACTATCGGGCTTTCTCTGTCGCTTTATTTTCTTCGCATCATGCGCAGAACACCAGTTCAAGTTTGGTGCCGGGTGGGCAGGTATTTTTCTGGACACTAAATTGCGTTCAAAGACGAGCCCATGCTCCGAAACTATGGAACCGATCTAGGTAATTTCTTCACCATTCGATCTGGGCAGTTGGTCCAAAAGGGGTGTTGTTCTAAATTTTAATCCGTTTTTCTCCAATATAAAATTGCAAAATTTGACCAGAAGCCATCAAAAAACTGTTCTTTGGTGGTTTGGTCTTAATTTGGTCCACTAAGATTACACCAAAATGAATAAAACTCAGAAAGCTACTGTGGGTTGGGACCACGCCAGATCGAATGAAATAATTATCCAGATCGGTCGAATATTTTTCGGAGCATTAGCTCGTGTTGGAATAATCGTCAACGCATTAATGTCCAGATAAATACATGCTGCCGGTGAAGGAGTTTGACTTATAAAAAGAGGGAGGTGTGACTTCAATCTCCGTAACTGTCTTTTTAGTCCTTATACGTCAAAGCTCTGAGCCAAAGGAAGTCGTTCTCTAAAGATCCAGCCAATGGAAGGAGTTTTCTTAAAGTTAGCGACTAGCAGTCCAAGTTCTATGTATGTAACCTATGACGTCCACGTTCGCAGTTCCAAAGCCGGAGATTTGTGACCTCGCATCTACAAACTGAATACATAAGGAATGAATGAATGACCTTGTTCGATTCAAAATAGGCCAGACAAACATCATTGCTACCAAAGTTAGGCTTCCATATGATCAATTTTCGAGCAGGCCAAAAAATGTGGCAGATCCATATTAATTGTGGAACAACATATGTTGAAAGGAAAAACGCAAAAAAGTCGGAAAATACTTCGCAGAACTGGGGGGCTCAGACACGTATTGGGGGGTTCCCGACTCAGCACAGGGGGGGGCTCGGGCACTCCCCGGCACATATAAAGTTCCGCCCCTGCCGACACTGCGCTCCGTCGACGGAGCGAGGGAGCGGCAATTCTCTTCTGATCGCGACGCGTCGCGATCAGAAGAGAATTGCCGCTCCCTCGGAGTCCCGTCTTGTCAGTAGTAAAGCACGCAGCCGTCGATCTGGGAAGGACCAAAATAGCTGGTAATGTTACAGGTTAGATACACTTTAGCTAGGAAGATTGCTGTTTAACTGCCAGGCGCTGGGGAGCATCCCCCAATCTTTGGTCTTTTCGGTGATATACGATACAAACGTATAAAGATGTGAATTGGAACTTTGAGTACGTAGTCTTGAATAGGTACATTTCTTAACCACACGCAAGGGCGGATC
Source organism: Semibalanus balanoides (assembly GCA_014673585.1). Lineage (NCBI taxonomy): Eukaryota > Metazoa > Arthropoda > Thecostraca > Balanomorpha > Balanidae > Semibalanus > Semibalanus balanoides. Next base: position 163,016 of record VOPJ01012840.1, read on the forward strand.
CAGGGGGGGGCAAAGGGGCCATGGCCCCCCCCCAAAACCACCCAAAATCGGCGCAAATTTGCACATTCCTGAGTGGTCGTAAAACTAAGCAACTGTTTACAGAGAAAGTTTTGTTTTAAATCAGTATGATAACATAAGCAAGCGAAATTCCGATGAGTTTTCAGGAGGTTATGCGATTAATTTTTGGAATTTGGTCCCCCCCAAACTGTCAAAATCACACTTTCTGGATCCGCCAGTGACCACACGTGGCTACAATTTGGTGTCACTCCCATGTCAGGTAAGACAACAGAGGCATCACAAAGCCCTAACGGATCGAAGGTGTCCAGAAGGCGCCAGCGGCTGCCGGGTTAACTCAGAAATGTCCACCAGATTCGTGGCCATAAAGAGGTTTGTGCATCAATCTGTTATTTTTGCACGATTCGAACACTAAATCTGGCAAAAACCAGCACAACGCAGATGGAAAACAAACTTTCTCATTGTAATATTGGGTTACGCTCATGCTTTAATAAATATCTTCCGGCAATATATGGTGGCCAATGACGCCAGATTGCTTGAGCGTTACCATGAACGTGTTCTTTTCAGACCGCTTGGGACACTATTTTTTGGCGATAACTTTTGAATGCATCAACTGGCTGAAGCGAATTTCTCCAAATGGACGTTTCAGGTTCTGCACTAATTTGTATTTTTAAGGTTGAATAGTGTCAAAAGAAAATGTAGGGCAGTCCCATTTACTCGTAATGTAGAAGGTAATGCGGGCTCGGATAGAGGCTAGCTAATGTCTGGGCTCTGGTCGCTCTGTAGTCTCGCCCTCGACTCCACCCACCGCTCACAACCGACCAGCTACGGGTCAGACACCACCAGTTCAAGGTCAGTCAGGGCGGAGCTAAGCTCAGACGTCAGAACAAAGCTCCACCATTCACGATAAGCCGATTTAATTATCCGCGCGAGTTTTAACATTAGGAGTTCATGGCAAGTGCCCTACACTTTCGTTTGACTTTACCCGACCTTATTAACCCAGTAATGACGCTTGGGCGCTATAGTGCCCATCGCAGTTCCTCCCGTCTAGGAAGTTCGATAACGAATTGGATACCGTGAAATCTTTATCAATGCTCATTGACCGGTAACTGCAAGGTCATGACAACCGACGGTCGAGTTAGCATCCAGCGATCCAGCGATTGTATTTCGTCGGAGACGGTGGACGAAGTTTGTCCGCGTCTGGAGCGCTGAAAACCTTGGATGGTGCTGCGAAAAAGAGGGTCATCTTTTTGATAATTTTGAATATGTCCATTGTCCAATGACATAAAAAGTGTACTTGTCAATAGCAGAGAGTTGTATGTTCATGTGCAAAGTGTAAACTCAGTAGCCATTAGTAAGTCCTGTGAGTGGCAGACTGCGGAGTTTTAGGTGGGCACTATGGTGCCCAACCGGCAGAAACGATATCAATCAGTCAATAATATTGTCAAACTGTATCATAATTATGGATCTGCGTAATTCGAATCACAATATTTTTGATGCTTTGCAGACTAAATACTGTAAAAAATCCCGGACGTGGAAGACGATTTTGATCAGGCTGAAGTAGAGTTCTGTCCACCAGAGGAGAAAGTGGATGTTTAGTTGGACTGTTGATGATGTTGATTATTGAGGTTCTAGTGCTTCGTAACTGCCTGGTTATGTGGCTATTCTGATGACAGAGATGAGCTAACTGAGCTGTTAAATCACTTCCCGAGACGGCTTTTTGCATCCGAATTGGAGGCCACTCTCCGGTGAAATGCAGAATCTGAATAAAAGGATGTTGGTGATAATGCTGAAGATGTTGAAAAAGAAGAAATCAAAGCCAGTTTATCTGGAGATAACAACGGAAAACAGCAGTGCGCAGCATCACTGTTTTTAGCACAGCTGCTCGGACATCAACTACCCACATTGTGTGAAGTTATTTACCTCGAGTCTCTCTGGTCAGGTCACTTTCACCAGGTCAGGTCACGTGACCACATCTCTAAGAAGTTCGCAGTGTATTACATTGTTTATTAAACACACAGTCGTTGACCGAACGGTTTCAAACGAACAGTTGCCGACAGAAACATTGCTATGCCCTGGCTGGCGATACCTGGCTTCAACACTATGAGTGGTTCAGTAAAACGGAGGGTAAGATTGTGCCGCTTAACGCCTTCGCCCTTCTGTAATGGTAGGCTGTGCCGCTCCACACCTCTGACCGCTCGGTCCGGGAGTTTAAACCGCGGCTGCGGCACGCCAAGTTACGTTTATGTTGCGTGAATGCTTATGAAGTTAACCTGACCCTCTGACGTAGATATTTATGACAAAGGCCCAATCGCCGGGAGGGTCACCAGGACCGTGGTAATCAATATCTTGCAGTCATGGTTGATGAGCAGCTCACACATTTAAGAATTATAACCATATCAAATTAAAATTAAATTGACCTCCGAACGGGATCTCTCGATCCAACATTCACGTCGTCACTGGCGTCTCCTCACGACCTCTCCAGCACCAGCTCGTACGGCGTCGGCTTGCGAATCAGCCTCATGCCCTCACTGCAGCTGAGGTCGTGAGTGAAGCCATCCGGGAACCGCAGCGAGTAACGCTGCAGCAACGCTGTCACGAACAGGAAGAGCTCCCCTCGAGCCAGAGCCTCGCCAAGACAGGACCGCTTGCCGACCGAGAACGGCATCAGAGCGCGGTTCGGCTTCACACGGCCCTGCTCGTCGAGGAAGCGTCCGGTCGGAACACCTCCGGCTCGGGAAAGTCTTCTTCGTCATATGCACAGCCATCAGCAGCGAGATGAGCTTGCGCGCCGCGCGGCACGTGAAGCCCCCCAGCTGGATTCCTCCCGCATCACGTTGCTCCACACCGGTCGGCGTGGTGTTGGCATCCGCTGAGTCTCCATCAAGAACGCCTCCGTGTAGGGCATGCGCGTCCGGTCCGACAGGCCGACGCTCGTCACCGACAACGTTGGCGATTTCCTCTCGCACTTTGCGCTGCACCTGGGGGTTCAGACATAGGTAGATGAAGGCCCAGCGCAGCGTGGTGGAAGTGGTGTCATAGCCGGCGATGAACAGATCCAGGATGGAGCGCACCATGTGTCGGTTGGTGAAGAGCTCGGGATTGCGACTGCGCTCCTGCAGCATGCAGTCGATGTAGTCGCGAGGCTCGCCGTTGGGGTCCACCGTTCGCTCGTGCTCGTCGATCACCGGCTGCACCAGTTCGGCGATGGGCTCCTGGAACTTTTTTAGGACCTTGTCGAATCCAGTGACCCATGGTGGCAATCGCAGAAGCACTGGAAACATGATCGCCATGATGAAAATCCCAATGTTGTTCTCTATCGTGTCGAAGGATGTCATTGCTTTCAAAGCGACAGTATCCGTTCTGTCGAACCTCTGGCTGGACACCATGACCCAGATGATGTTAACGATGGCGACGCGCATGCTATGGTCGATGCAAATCGGGCTTGGGAGTCAGAAGCGAAGTTTCTCATCGCCTGGTCCATTTTGGAACTCGTGCACCTGATCCTGGATCCGACTTTCTCTCCAGCTTGGCGCCACCCATGCCAAAGTTGCGCAGATGGTGGAGCGTGAAGCGACGCAACTGCCGCCACAGCTCTCCGCTGCTGAAGATGAGGCCGTTGTCGGCGTAAAACATCTTCAATAGAACGTTTGACATGCGGTCGGCTGTCTCTGCTTTGTTGAAGGCCTCTCGGATCATCTCAGGATCGGAAATAACAACTACTGTCTGTCCTAGGGCGGTGAACTGGTAGATTGGTCCGTATTGCTTCTGCCACTCCAGGAAGACCAGCTCCCTGCGCCGTTGGTTCACCTTGATCACCTGGCCAATCAGCGGGAGACCACCTCCGGGACCTGAAGTCAGAAGAAACGAAGTGAATGACGCGTCCATTCTGTGGTGCAAGCTCCTTCCGTAATAAGCAAGGCGCTTGCGGTAGGTTGTTGATGAATGTCTGTGCTTCATCATGGCAAACGTTTATGTGCTGGCTGCTTTGAATTGGACGCTGTACGGTACGGCATTGGTGGAACCCACTTGAAAACCATTATAAATTATCTGAGCAAATGTGGTAGCTATTAATATGTTAAAGGGAATATAGCACCTTGGGAAACAGTGATAGGTATTATGTTACAGAACGATATTGACCTGAAACACAAATGAACTCTGCCCACTGCCCACTGATGTGATTATTGGGTTTTCATTGCTGTATACCTACAATATGAATGACCACGTTGGTTTATGAGTAGCGTTATACATTGATAGATGCCCATCAAAAATGTGTAACACTACACAATAGGTAATGAAGATTGAAGAGAATGTTCTACAAAATGCATGCATTAGCGATGCGCACGACACGTCAATTGACCTGCAAAAATAGGGACTGGAGCAGTCTCTGCTGTGTGAAAATCCATGATTGGATTAATTTTCATGTATTCCGATGTTACATCCAAAGAACCTGATACCAATACGGATACCATATATTCGGAATCCAGAACAGGTTTAAAAAACAATCATGTAAAAAACGATAGTTCGTCAATATCAGAGGAAGAAATGGAACTATGAAAACCAATTCCTCTTTTGACGAATTACAGTAAGATTTTCTATAATTTGTTTAAAACATTCAGAGTACGAACAGTCGCGGAGAAAACCGTTCCTCCGTTTATCGGATTTATATTTTTCGGTCCAACTGTGACCAGATGCAGGATAAAGTGCGTATACTACATTATTTACGAGCGAGCGCGAAGCGCGCAGTAAGTCCTCACTGAATACCGGATTTTTCTCACATATAAGCGGCCGGCCCGGCCGGGCCCGGCCAAACCATAACGCTGGTCAGAAGCTCAGAAGCAGAAACTGTCAGAAGCAGAAACTTTTGAATCCCGCATCCGATTGACAAGCAGTCTTCGACATCTTAGCCCCATGCAATGACATTATGATTATTTACATGTTTTGTCTCACCTGAGGGGTCAGCATGGCGCGTGACACGTGCCGCGTCAGGGGTGTCAAGAATATTATCCTACTATAGCTGAGAAGCGGCTGGACCTATCAAGCTGAAATTTGGTGTGTGGTTTGAGAACACACCACTGGCAATGCTGCACAGGTCAAACTCTGTGTCACACTGCACGTGCGCACGTGCACCCCTGCTCCGTCCACGAAATTACCAACTGCTCGTTGCAATACCGGACCTATATCTCGGCAACCAAAAGTCGCAAAGACACGGGTCGAACACAGATGTGTACATAAACGATCCGCCCAGCGTATGCGCTATGTGTCGATCAGCGGCGCGTGGTACGTGCAAAGTTACTGGTTATTACTTTCAGTCAGTCGCGTCCAGGGGCGTAGGAACTCATTTGAAGTTGGGGGGGGGGGGCAAAAGACCTGAAGTCCGATTCTTTCCATGGGCAACGTTTCCATAGGCGTAATGTTAAAATCCGAAAATGTTGGGGGCAGTTGCCCCCCTGCCCCCCGGCTCCTACGCCTATGGTCGCGTCTGAGAACTCGCTACCCGCCCATGGCATAAGACTTATACAAAATGCTGTGCTGTTACCTGGTGGGAGGTTCTTCCGCGAGGCTCTGCTGGCCCACACCAGTGCCGCTAGCACCGCTACGACCGCTGCCACCACAATCCACATGGTCGAGCTGACTTATCCGCTGGCTGGCGCGCTTCGTTGACCACCTCAGCGCAGCGTGGTCACTCCTCTCCTACCACCAGCACGGTACAGCAATACCGGCACTCGTCAGTCCGCACCGCTGCAACTGACCGAATGTGCTGAGTTGGCACCACTATTTGTAGCCAGCGAGAAAGTGTTCACTGATAGGGCCGATCAGAGGCGCACTCAGCACGCCGGTGCCGTCGAGTGATACTTGTGTGCAGATAAGGCTCCTCGTGCACCCCTCAGTCCGGCGCTGCCAGGCGGTGTGTTTAGCATAACAGCAGCACCCAAGGTCGTCGAGCGGAGCCGGGAAGGAGGTGCGCCTGAGCGCGCCGCGCGCTGATGGCGGCAGGAGACAGTCTCATGGTGAGCTCGGCACTATTGGTGGCGTGTTATGCTGCGGGGGAGGGGCAGGCTGACGTCAGGTATACGAGCGCGATGGTGGTCGAGGGAGTCGGTTTCATGATGAGACTGACACAATTGGCGAGAAGTGTCGTTGCACAGGGGATGGGGACAGGGTTGCCCAGAAGTCTGTTGAACTGTGGAATTACAGCGTGACGGCTGCATAACGCACAGTGGAAGATGATTCAAGTTGTAGGGGAGTCAGTTCGAAACGATACAGCAAAGCCAGCTGAGAAGAGGGATGCCGTGCTGCTGCTGCTGCTGCTACTGCCTCACCAGTGTTGGACTGAAATTAACGTCTGCCTCCCTGCATTGGCGATCCAGAACGGTGGTTTGGGAGGCATAGATGTTTTTTGGTGAGGGGCAAATTAAAAAAAATAAATATCACACAATTATTAAAAACTCATCGGATTTTGCTTGCTTATGCATTGATAGTTGATTTAAAACATACTTTCCTTTGCAAGTTGCTTCGATTTTTCTTCTATATTAGGAAATGTTCAATTTTGCTCCGACTTCAGCGTTTGAGGGGATGCCGGATTGCACGCCCCCCCCCCACCAGGGCAGTCAATTGTCACCGATTAACAATGGATATGCTGAGCCACGCTTACGTTTCTCTGAAACCGTGAATTGTCTAGTCATGCCGGTATTCAGCTTCGCCGTTCTACAATGTCTGCATGAATTGCTCAGTCTAGATTAGAGATCAGAACAGAATGAAATGGAAAGCAGAATGGGACAATTATACGGATAGAATATTAATGGAATACTAATTCTAGGACGATGGGAGTGGAATAGGAAAGACACTGGCGGATTCAGGGGCCGGGCATTAGGGGAAAATGCCCCCCCCCCGGCATCAGGAATCTGTGGAGCATTCGACACAAGTGTTCCCCTCCCCGCACGTTTCCTGCTGAATGTGAAAAACAATGATCTTAGGAGAACACTGGGAAAGTCAACAAATTGTCGGGGAAATATAAAAAATTATCGTAAAATAGCCTTAGCAGCAGTCAAAATGAATTCACAGTCAAAGACTGGAAAATTTCGCGCCGCTTCGCAGTCTAACATAATCTTCGCAATTGCTTTTACAAATTAGGAAAATGGATTAATGAATTCCATGAAGTGTCTGGCAAAGGCTCTCCTTGACGATATTTGTTAAAGGAAATAGTTCACCTTGGATTCATTTTGGTTTGGAGAAATGTTAACAAAGGTCAGGGGCAGAAAATCTCCAAGGGGGGGGTGGGGGGTCATCAGTTACAGTGGTGCCCCTACCTATACCCAAATCTGAAAACTCAACGGATTTGGTCCACTATATTTTGAGGGTGCCCCTATTTCAGCATTTTTGTAATATTAAAAAAATGTTTGCAAATTTTGTCAAAACGTTGCTTTTCCTAATTCCTATCTATTTGCAATATCATCGTACCCTTTCTATCATTTTAAGTGCCGCGGATGGTAGAAAACTACATAATTTGCACAGCCAAGGGCGGCCATGGGTGTTATTTTCTATACGCCTGGTAAGGCCAGGGCCCTACAAATAATTGCATAATTAACATTAGGCTTATGGCGTTGCATGGTAAAAATGACATTCATATCTGTACAGATAGCACTGGTACCCTATCCCAACCATTTGCAGAAAATGACGCTTCTGAAGTTCTGAGGGCAGCCCCAGACGGCGGATGAAGCATTGACCAAAGGGGTAGACGAGGTTCGTGACCAGGGGGGAGTTGGTAGCCGTTTTTTACAAGCAGTAAACATTATGCATGCGATAGCAGTGTATCGTATTGCTGTGTGTCACGTACGGACTTCACAAATGTTTTTGAACTTAAAAAATGTCAGGATTTGGCGGAGAGAGAGGCTTGAAGAAAACTTGCCACAAAAGCTGTCCTTAAAGGAAATGTTTCACATTAACATAAGATTTGAGTTGAGATGGCCAAGTTGTTGGATTTCCAGTTGAAATTAAGTAGTGTAGGATTAAAACACCCCAGAGTCTAATCGAAAGTAAATTTGAGTGTGGTTTTGACATCTGCATTAAAATAAGCCCCTAGGTATTGAATAGCAGCGTTAAAGCCGATTTCGTCCATCTCCTCCTTTATCAAATGTTGATGAAAAGTAGACTTGTTTTACATTTGGCTATACATTAGCCAATACACTAGTCATACCATATTGCAGCATGAATGTTTTTTATATTTCCAAAAAATTCCTCATATGGACGTCTCAGCCCAAAATACTAAAATTTAGTTTTACCATGAAATTGAGCACTGTTTGTGAGAAAACAAATGTCAGAATCGTGTCGGCGCATACTTCATATTTTGCACCACAAGCGGCGTACATTGGACAACTTTCAGAAATGTGAAACATTCCCTTTAAACTTAGCTACAATTGGTAATTACGCAAAAGAGACTCATACAACCAGTGGTGGATCAAACCGAGGGTTTTGGGGAGGGGGCAAATCCAGTGGTATATATCCCAAAAGTTTGTAAGCGGAGGGGGAGGCAGACCGTCAGCAAGCAATTTGTTGACCGGGGGAGGGAGTGCGCCGTCTGCAACTGTACGAAGGGGCGTCGCAGATAATTTTTTGCGTAGGGAGCCAGCTGAAATGACGGGAAAGATGTACCCCAATTTTCTGTGTGTATTTGAATCCTTTCATCATTTTGGATTTGGATTTTCCTGTTATAGTACCTATAGGTAGTTGTTATTTAGCGCTGCGAAGCGGCGCGAAATTTTTACGGGTTTGTTTGATAAAACCTATAAATGTAGGTGGTTTAGAGGATAAGGATAAAGATATGGAGTATAAGAGGAAAAAAATCATATACTCCATTCAGTTTTATCACGAACCGGAAAGGATGACGATGGGTTCGCTATGACGATGGTCACTGATGTGACGCCGCGAAGCGGCGTGACAATTTTGACTTTTTAGGTCGTAGAAAAACATTTGTTAATATAGAAACCAGACCGTGAGTAGAGCCAAGCCTCAGGAGTCAGAAAGCCACCTTGTCCTGGTGCACCATCTCGGTATGATGCAAAATATTGGTCCCTGGGGTCAGCAATTACCGCTAGGGAGCACTGGCGGATCCAGGGGGGAACCATGTCATGCCCCCCCCCCCAACAGCCTCGAAGGTGGTGCCAACATGTCTTTTAGCCCCCCAAAACGTCAACTTTTCATCGTAAATCATTGTCTTTGCAGAAGTCAGACCGTGAGTAGAGCCAAGCCTCAGGAGTCAGGAAGCCCCTTTCCAGGTATCTACAGTGAAAAACTGAAAAATTTCGCGCCGCTTCGCGGCATGGCAGGAGTTTTATTATTGCTTATACAAAGTTTGAAAATGAAGAAATTCAATCTTTAAAGTGTCTGGCAGAGCTTTTCCTTAGCAGTAATTGCTATCCCCAGTGCCCACTCCCTTCATACAACTATTAGGCGGACATGTTAGCTAGTCTGCCGAGCTCCGAAAAGGCGACGCAAACGCAAAGACGCAATTATCGACACCCGGAACCCGCTCAACTTGCCCAACTTGTGGTGCCCAAATCGCTGGACCGAAGATATAATGAATAATGGGGACCAGGCTAGGACCATCTCCCGAGCCATCTCCCCCAAGCTCCTCCAGATACACAAGGGCCATTTATACGCGTAAAAGTCGTACTGCCTCTTGCTGCTTTCAAACCACTTACACTGTTACCAGCACTGCGGAATCCAGGGGCATTAGGGCCATACCCCCAGGGCATAAATGGCCTGTTTGCCCCCCCCCCCACGATTCAAGCCTTACAAGAAAAGGCGATGGGTTATCATGTGTATTATTGTGTAATAATGACTTTCCTTGGGTGAAAAACTGTCCAGTGTGCAAGTTAACAATTTTATACGGGAAAATATAACAATTTATCGTCAAAATGGCCTTTAACAGCAGTCAAAAATCCAGCTATTCAACAGTAAAAAACCAAACTGAAAATTTGCTTCGTTTCGCGGCAAGTTTCCAATATGCTTATACAAATTGTTTTAGGCAGTTATCCTCTACAGGCCGCAGGCCCACCGTCTATAGTTTTCTGGGTTTTATTCAGACAACCCGCAAAAGTTTTCGCGGCGCAAATAATTTAATTACCAACTTTACATGGTAATCCATATAAAAATTATTCAAAAGGACGTTTTCCCGTCATTCAGCGACTCCCACTTAAACTTTGGCGACGCCCCCGCGAGTTGGTTTAAGATAAATGTTATTACTACTTATATGTGTATAATCCGTAGCATATATGCGACAAACTATTGCGTTTTGCATTTTGTCCGAGACAAAATTAAACTATAATACCAAAAAAAGGTGAGTGGCCCGAATCCGGGGGAGTGAGATACAAAATTATCCCCCTAAAAATGATAGCTGGATCCGCCAGCGCTAGAGAAAGCCTATATCACACAATTTATGCAATTCATTTATCAATTTTCTAAATGTATTAAATTGCAAAACTTGTGTCATGGATGTGCCGCGAAGCGGCGCGAAATTTTCCCGTTTTTGACTTAAGTAGCTGGATTTTGACCGCTGAAAAAAGTAAAAAAAATGGCAGAGCCCGACTTTTTTTTTGGTAATCATAGTTTCAGGACCTTTGGGGGCATGTCCCCGTGCCCCCTGCATCCGCCCCTGCGATACAAATATTATTGCGCCGCGAAGCGGCGTCAAAACTTGAGGTTTCGAGCGGACAGGAGCACCAATTTTCGCTATTGGAAATAGGATGCAGGCACCAATGCAGCCACTCAATTAGATTCTTCCACTGCAAAGATAGAAGGAATTTCGGTGCAGTGGCACAAAATGTGATATTGTTTACGTACTTTTTTATCGCAAAATTATAACAGCTTTGCTGCAGTTACTTACCAATTGAAAATACGTTTCATGGATTTTCAGCAATGCAAACACATTATAAAAAGCACAAATGGCGGTTCCTATGGGTTCGTTCTCGAAAAAAAAACGATAGTCAACAAATATTTACATCGAGGATTCATCAGGACGCACGTGCGGCGCGTTTTATCTCCTAATTTTGCACCATTTCGCATAAAATAGGTGGTTTTGAATGTAATAGAGGCACTGCAGGATACCAGGAACACCAGGACCTCCCCCATCCTCCTGGAATCAAGGGGGCACGGTGCCCGGTGCCTCCCCTCGCCCCATAGTGCCACATACCGGCACGGTGGAGCCCCTGGCCCCTGGTACACCAGCGCCGTTTTGGCCCTGGTACGCCGGCGCGGTCGTGGTACTGGCATGGATGAGTATTTCCCATGCATGGTACTGGTATGCCGGCGTGGTGGTGCCCCTGATACACCGGCGCGTTGGTGCCCCTTGTAAACCGGCGCGGTGGTGCCCCTTGTACACCGGCGCGGTGGTGCCCATGGTTCAAAGAACACTGAATAATTTGTGCCGCTTAGCGATTTTTTATTCTTATTTTGGTAGTGCCCCTGGTGCCCCGGCGCGGTGTCCCTGTTGCCCTAACACAGAGCACGCGGTGGTGCCTCTTGACGCAAAGCAAAAAATATGCGTCGCGTAGCGACGCCGATTTTTTGCTTTATTTGTGTGGTGCCCCTGGTGCCCCGGCGCGGTGGTGCCCCTTAACGCAGAGCAACGCGGCGGTGCCTCTTCACGCAAAGCAAAAAATTCCACGCCGCTTCGCGGCGCGGAATTTTTTGCTTTATTTTGGTGGTGCCCCTGGTGCCTCTGGTGCCCCTTTGGTGCCCCGTCGCAGGTAGTGCCCCTTCACGGCCCAAGGGGGGGGGGGGGGGTCATGACCCCCGTGACCCCCCTTGGATCCGCCACTGACAAAGGTTAATATTATTTTCTTTCAGGATATCTTCAGTATTACCTACCATGCTGGACGGCGACACACGCGCATGTCGTTGGAGTGTGCTGGTTTCTGCAAGAGACATGTAGAACAGAAACATCTTCTGCTTGAAGCTGTGCTTGTGTTGCGGCACAGGCCTACTTCCACAGGATTGGGCATACTTTGTTCGCGACAAGAGGGACAGAGTTTCTCAGGAATTACTTCTGTTGTTAGAAGTAATTTATTATAAGTTGTGTCGGCACACCTGTTCAGTTCAGTGTTTTGCTGGTTTATACTTAATGGTTGTGATGTCAATAAATTGAATTAAGAATTCCTGATGCATGTATTTCTGTGCTCTCTGCGACTTGATTGGTCAAGCGATTGTGAAAAGCAAGCTAGATAGATGAGATAGATGTACATTTATTATTTATTGGCACAACACAACACAACGGTATGAATACAAGTGTAATTGGCGCATGAGGTAGGTATATGTGCAGAAGATATGGGCACACCATAACTTAAGCAGTTGAGGTGCCAAATCATCATCATCAGCCATCAGGTATATGTGCAGACAATCATTGTTGATATTGAAGTAGACACGTTCAACATAACCAACTGTTCTCTCCGAAAACAAACAAAATCACAGAGGACATATATTTGATTCATCTTGACGAAGAGTACAAATTTCTTTGTGGTCGTCACATATTCAAATGTGTTCATGGTTACTTATAAGAATCTTCTTTTTTACTGTAATATCGCAATATTTATCAATTGTCAAATCATTACTTACATTCATAAAGTAATCATGCAAACTAAGCAAGTGCGGTACTTATTTGTATTGGTAAAAATAACACAAAATATTCTGAAATCATCATGCTTCACCAGTTTTGCCAACATAAGGAAAATAACAGAGCATCATTATCACTGTAGAAAGGTACATAAGCACTATGTATGCAATTACTCTGGCTTCAGCCACTATCACTCTTCCGCTAAAAATGGACACTGGCCACTGGACCTTTTGGTTGGTTGCGTCGAGGCTCGAGCCCCAAAGCTTGATTTATGCCTCAAGTTGAAAACCAAGCAAAAATGGACAAACATTAATTCAATTATATGCAGCGTTGTTTGGTTTCTTCAGCTACAAGGTCTGAAAATGTTGTTATTCACTACTAGCACGTACAAAAATGTCCCACTCTTCACGATTCAAAGCAAACGAAAGTATCCAATGAGGGGCGAGCACTTAAAGCTGAATAATTTGCAGCAGTTCGACGCCAGGGACCGCTAGTGATCCAGTGAATTGTGACGTTGCAAGTAAATAATAACAGTTTATTTATATACAATTTGTTTCTTTACATATTTATTTGTTCATTTATAAATAAAAACATGAATAACAATTTGTTTTGCAACATAAAAGTACCTGGCTGACTTAGCGGTCCCTGGTTGGCCAATGCTGCGAAAATCCAGCTTCTAGTGCAAACATCCAATGGACGAGGTATGCATGGCTTTGTTTTGAAAAAACCCCAAAGGCCTTTTTGCGGGGCCAATTCGATAGCAAATAGTCCAAGCATATGGAAGCGCCATCTTGAATAAATAGTTGCTGTGCACAATTGGGGACAAATGTTTTTGGAGTCGGAAAAAATAGGGAAAATACTCTTGCCGAACATCTGCTTTAGGGCAAGTTTGAGCAAGGAAATACATGAAATTATTCCCAGCATTCATTTAAGCTACTTTTTAGAAATCCTCCCGAGTTGGCACTATCCCTTTACATCGGAACAAAAGCGATCCAAGCGATGTCAAAAGCGCCATTTCATGACCTTTCCAGCACAAGCTCAAATGGCGTCGGCTCCCGGACCACCATCTTATGCGGATTGCAGCTGAGGTCGTGAGTGAAGCCATCCGGGAACCGCAGCGAGTAGCGCTGCAGCAGCGCCGTCACGAACAGGAAGAGCTCCCCTCGAGCCAGAGCCTCGCCAATACAGGACCGCTTGCCGACCGAGAACGGCATCAGAGCGCGGTTCGGCTTCACACGGCCCTGCTCGTCGAGGAAGCGCTCCGGTCGGAACACCTCCGGCTCGGGAAAGTACTTCTCGTCCATATGCACAGCCATCAGCAGCGAGATGAGCTGCGCGCCGCGCGGCACCGTGAAGCCCCCCAGCTGGATCTCCTCCCGCATCACGTGCTCCACACCGGTCGGCGTGGTGTTGGCCATCCGCTGAGTCTCCATCAGGAACGCCTCCGTGTAGGGCATGCGCGTCCGGTCCGACAGCGCCGGCCGACGCTCGTCACCGACAACGTTGGCGATTTCCTCTCGCACTTTGCGCTGCACCTGAGGGTTCAGACATAGGTAGATGAAAGCCCAGAGAAGTGTGATCGAAGTGGTGTCGTGGCCAGCGATGAAGATATCCAGGATGGAGCGAATCATGTGTCGGTTGGTGAAGAGCTCCGGGTTGCGACTGCGCTCCTGCAGCATGCAGTCGATGTAGTCGCGAGGCTCTCCATTCAGGTCCACCGTTCGCTCGTGCTCATCTATCGCCGGCTGCAGCAGCTTGTTGATGGGTTCGTGGAAGATCTTGTGGACCTTGCCGAGTCCGGTGAGCCACGGGGGCAGTCGCAAAACCACAGGGAACATCGCAATCGCGACGAAAAGCGGGATGAACTTTCCCATATCGTCGAAGGGCTGCATCACCTCCAGTGCGCGCGAGTCGGTTATGTCAAAACTCTGGCTGGACACCATTCCCCAGATGATGTTAGCGACGGCGATGTGCAGGCTGCGATTGATGCAGATCGGCTTGCCCTCGTGCGGTGCCACCGCCTGGTCCAGGAACTCGTGCACCTGATCCTGGATGACACTCTCCAGCTTGGCGCCACCCATGCCAAAGTTGCGCAGATGGTGGAGCGTGAAGCGACGCGACTGTCGCCACAGCTCTCCGCTGCTGAAGATGAGGCCGTTGTCGGCGTAAAACATCTTCAATGTAACGTTTGACATGCGGTCGGCTGTCTCTGCTTTGTTGAACGCCTCTCGGATCATCTCAGGATCGGAAATCACAACTACTGTCTGTCCTAGGGCGGTGAACTGGTAGATTGGTCCGTATTGCTTCTGCCACTCCAGGAAGTGCAGTTCCTTGCGTGGACGGCTGCCCTTGACCCCCTGGCCTATCAGCGGCAGACCTCCGGGGCCTGAAGAAGAAAAAACGCAGTAAATCAGAGCCTTTAAGACATTTATCTGACGTCAGAGGTTTTGTAGCGTCAGAGGGAGTCGACTTGACATCTTACATGTGGGCGAGGTGCTGGGGTGTTAAATCGACAACATTCAGGCTTCCCTGAATGGGTTGATTGGTTAAGTGGCGTCAGCTGCTCAAGGTCAGCACGCTGCGCGAATGATAGCTCTTTGAGGAAACTTCGCGGACTGCAAAGTTTTCGACTTCAGACTACCCTGACGAACAATAAAATATAACTCACAAAGTGTTTGTAGATGATATGCATCCACTCTCCAGATTACAGGCTAAAGAACTAATACAGTTTGCTGCTGCTTGTAATGCATTCTAGAGAGCAATAAGTAACGGAGGAAATATAATTGAAAATATTCTTATAAATATTCCTCACTCTTAATTGGATCTGATTCTCCGCAATGAACAGCAATGCGGGAGGATTTGATTTGATTCAATTATTAAAGAACAAGGATCGCATCTGAAGTTATATGATACAAGCTGGCAAGGGCGATTTTCCAAACTGTCCCCTGCAAATACAAATATGTAACTAACAAGCAGTGCTCGCCACGGATCGGGTGCACCCAGGGGGGTCTGCTCCGCCACTTTTACAATAGGCAAAAGTGGCAATAGCCAATTGGACATGGGAAGCGCTCCTTAGCTTCATGGAAACAGCTGTCCTTAGCTGTTGTATGTACGGTCATACCGTACACTGCGGCCTGGGCCGTATTGTGTTGAGGGTACTGGCGTTACTCTGCTGGCCGAAACATGTTTTGCGGAATCTCCGAACGGCTGGGAGAGCCTCATTGAAATTTCAGTAAATTTTCTAAGAACTGATTTTTACATTTACGAGTTAAAATTTTGAGTTCTTCAACTGAACAAAGGCGGTTCCAGGGCCCAGTTTTGGGAGGATTTTTTCGGCGATATTTGGCGATAATGCGGATATGCGATCTTCACGGCTTCTTCCTAACTGAAAGTATATGAGTCACGGTGATTGTAACAATTTAAAATTAGTTAATGTTAACAATATATATAAACAATAAATTTACCGTGGCAGAGACGGTTTCAGGGTCTTGAAAAGGGAAGTTTGCAAGAAGTATGAAACGCTTGGCTTAAAGTAAAAAATAATAATAAAAAAAATGCGAAGGGCATTTAAAGCTATCAAGATGCAAAAGATAGTATTTTTATTTTATAATTGTCATTATGTATTACATATAGAGTTTCAGGGGCGTTTTCTGGCACAGCAAGGGGGTGACTGGAGGCTGGAGGCTGGAGGCTGGAGACTGGAGGACCACTGGACAACCAGGCTGGAGGGCTCCTGGACAGACGAGGAGGCCCCCAAGGAAGTCCCCTGGCCAAGTGTCAGAGGCCCTGGACCACACTTGAAAGGGCCCCTGGGTGGGTCAGAAGGGCCCCGAACTTTGGCCGAATGGGCCTCCTAGCGCAGCATGGAGGGGTCCCAGGGCAGGTCGAAGAGCCGTCCGAGCATGTTGACAAGGCGACAAGCCAGAAAGCGCCACCACCTTGCCAGGTCGAGGGGACCTTTAGAAGACTGGAGGGCCCCTGGGCACACCCAGAGGGCCTATAGGAAGTTCAAGGGGCCCCTTATCAGGCGCGGATCCAGGGGGCGCTTGGGCGCCCCCCCCCCCTGAGCCGGGAATTTCCTATGGCGCTCCCGTAGGGGCGCAGCCGGAGAGCGCAACTGTTTTGTATTGCGCCCCCCCCCCTGACCGAAATCCTGGATCCGCGCCTGCTTATATGCATGACAGAGGGGCGCCCGACCAGACCGAAAGAGCCTCTGAGCAGGTCAGATGGCCCCTGATTACCTCGAATGGGTCTCTACCAAGAACAGAGGGACCCCTGGGCAGGTCGGAAACGCCCATCAGCATGTCGGCAATGTAAAAAGGCCGTCATGGTGCAGTCCCTGACCAGCTCGGAAAGGCCCCGGCAGACTGGAGGGCCCCTAACAGACCAGAGGGCCCTGGAAAGTTAAACCTCACAGAATAAAGTGGCCGAAATCCGTATAATTTTCACACTTTTGTTGGGGGGGGGGGCCTTTCAACCCTCGGGAACAGGCCCTTGCGAGGCGCTGCCCCCTTCCCCTGGACGAAATGCTGGCTAGTGCCTTGTACCCCACTCTTGGATCGTGGTGACGCCCCTGATATCACGTCTTGATCGAGCGCCCAGCGTTTATGGGGCTCCACGGCACAATCGAACAAATATGACTGCGATTCCGCCCTCTCAATCCAGTGGGCGGATCAGGAAAAATCTGCCAGGAAGCGGGCTATCAACTTGCAGTAGTGCCCCTCTATTACCCAAATCTGAAAACTCGACGGATTTGGTCCACTATATTTTGAGGGTGCCTCTATTTCAGCATTTTTTGGATTTCTTGGCAAAATCTTGAGGTTACCACAGGTCAGCAGATGCCCCACCCTCTCAGCCGGCCAGAGTGCCCCTCAGGCGGCCAGGGTGCCCCATCAGGCGGCCAGTGTGCCCTCTTCAGCGGCCGTAGTGCTTCTTCAGGCGGCCAGAGTGCCCCCTCCGACGGCCAGGGTGCCCCCTCAGACGGCCAAGGTGCCCCTCCGGCGGCCAGGGTGCTTCCTCAGGCGGCCAGGGTGCCCCCTCAGACGGCTAGAGTGCCCCTCAGCCGGCCAGAGGACCCCCTTAGGCGGCAGGAGTACCCCCTCAGGCGGTCAGGGGTGCCCCCTCCGGCGGCCGGGTGCCCTCTCTAGCGGGCCGTAGTGCCCCTTCAGGCGACCAAAGGGCCCCCAGGCTGTCAGAGTGCCCCCTCCAGACGATCAGTACCCCCTCAAGTGCGTCAGAGTGCCTCTTGGACGGCCAGAGTGCCCCCTCAAGTTCGAGGCCCAAGGCGTGGGCATGACCTCCTGGCCCCCTCCTCTGGATCCGCCACTGCACTGTCTCATCGGGCCCCGTAGTGCAATGCAAAGCGGCTGGGCAGGTGGCGATCAGTGTACCAGTATGGACGGTCACCGCCCCGGTAGTTACAAATTCAATTCAGAGATGGCGCTTATTTTGTTTTTCTGCGGGCGGAGCAGCCTACCTGTATATAGGCCTTGGGTTGCACCCATGCATGCCCACTCAATTCTTCCGATTATGCCTGGGCCCTGGGAGGCGTGTGAATTTGTAGTTTTTGTCGATGGGTGCTGGGGCGGACATGAATAAGGCAATTTTTTTAAATATGTCGCTAAGCATTATTTCGATACTTCGGCAACCAGACTGTTTGAACCAGGTTACCTTAACCCGCGCGCGTCAGGGGGGGGGTAAATATTACCCCTTCCCAGATTTTTGCAATAACTTGGAGAACTATAATAGATTAACTGGACGCACAAAGTTTGAGTACCTTATCCAGCATCAATTTGACCGTCTTCCCTATAAAAAAATATCAATGCGAAAATTAATTAGCATTTTGGAGATAATGACGCTTTGTGACGTCATGTTCATGCCATTTTGGGTTGGAATAACGATAAATGTTTGATGGCATCGTAGGGGAAAACATAGCTTAAATGCAAATTGGCCAAACTGCCAAAAACCTGTTATAAGGAAGGAAAATTTAATTCTCTAACAATAATGGCGATCTCGCGAGCACAAATTAGAAAAATGTAAATTCTTGACCCCCCTCAGAAAAGGAGTTCCCTTTAAAATCGATCTCCTCTTTTTTATTTACAACCGGAATAAACCTCTTATGACTTTGTATAAGAGAATCAGTTAGTGTAAGAGATACCCAAACACAGATTTAGCAGTACCCATACACGGAAGTCAGATATCTTTTACCTGTGTAAGGACTATTGCTCCTACAAGCGTTAAAGTTGCTAGCGTATATGACGCCATGTCAAACATAACGTTTTTTTTCCGCTTAATTTTGTGACCATTGAGAGCATTACAGGATATATAAATGTCATTTTTAGTATTTATTGAGACTCCGAAAACTGACCCTTACGTATTCAAGCACTTACCTTTCACTCTCGCATCATATTAGATACAAGTTTCCAGTTAACCTTAGATGACCTGTATATATTGGATTTTATGAGGTTCAAAGTTGTAAAAATGTCTGCTTCTTGTGCGGTGATCGATTTTTATTTCCGCTAGTTTTAATAAAGTGAGACTTAAAAACATGTGTCACAAGACTTTCGCGTTGACCCTCTTACCGTGGTGACAGTGACCTTTTGTGACCTGATCTTGACCTTGACCTTTGAATGCAAATTCACTTTTACTTAATGCAGGAGATGTATTGCACCATTGAGAGCTTTATGTGCATTGATAGTCTTAATCAAAGGATTCTAATTGAAAGTATGAACTATAACTCAAATAACTCAAATTTTCCATATGACCTGACCGTGACCTGACATTTGACCTAACTTGACAAATTTCGGGTATGCATTCGATTCGTTTCATAGAGAGCTTTCGATCGCCGCCTTGCACGTCTCGATGCGATTATTGGTTCGGAAGATACGAGGGGGGTAAAATTTACCCTCCCCCTACACCGCGCGTTCGGCTGGAGAGGAGACCCCTACGCCGCGCGGGTTAATATGTTAATACGTTATATAGGACACTTAAACAATAATCAACTTTGGCAATGATATCAGAATAAGAAATAAAGGTAGGTAAGTAATAGTGGTGTAAGATTAACAAATTTCCCGAATCATTTAAGATCTAAAGTCTGATCCAAAATCACAATGTTGACCGAAAAGTGTTCGATGAGTGCAAGAGTCTGAAAATATTTTTTACATTCTAAGGATGGCAATAAGTGATGTTTTTACTTGCTTTCATGTCCACAATTAATATCACAACATTCATGTTTCAAATATACTTAACAATTGCAAATTTTGTGAAAATAATTGCATGCTTAGTCTGTATGGGCCGGACCGGGCATGGGCCTCAATATTTTGTATTTAACTGGGCCTGGGCTTGGTGTTGATGGGCTCTGGGCTGGTCTGCAGTTGGTGGGCTTGTGGTGCTCCGCCCCAGTGTGGTGCCCCGCCCCTACTGCGACGGCAGTGCCACCTATCGGCGCTGCGCAAACGTTGTCGCGCCAACGTCGGCAACGACACGGCGCTAGTTGTATTTGCTGGGCAACGCCCTTCTTCTCTCGCTAACAATCTCGCCGACTGGCAGTGGCGGATCCAGAGGAGGGGGCCAGGGGGCCATGCCCCCCTTGGGCCTCGAACTTGAGGGGGCACTCTGGCCGGCTGAGGGGGCCCTCTGTTGAGCTGAGGGGGCACTCTGGCCGTCTGAGGGGGCACTCTGGCCGTCTGAGGGGGCACTCTGGCCACTTGAGGCGGCACCCTGGCCGCCTGACGGGAGCACTCTGTCCGCCCTGAGGGGGCACGTCCTAGGGCACTCTTGTCGCCTGAGGGCGCCCGGGGGCACTCTTTGGTCGCCTAGGGAGCACTCTGCCGTCTTGAGGGGGCAACTTCTGGCCGTCCGTGAAGGGGCACTTCTTGTCGTATGAGGAGGCACTCTTGTCGCCTGAGGGGGCCACTCTTTATTGTCGCCAGACGGGCGGCGGCACTCTTGTCGCTGAGGAGCACCTGGCCGGGCTTGACGTAGGGGGCACTCTGCTGACCTGATGGGGGTCAACATTTTGCAAAAAAAAAAAACATGAATAACTCAGGGGCCCCCTAAAATATAGTGGACCAGATCCGTCGAGTTTTCAGATTTGGGTATAGGTAGGGGCACCACTGCAATTGATGCCCCCCTCGACGATTTTCTGGATCCGCCACTGCCGACTGGCGACTGGACGTGTCGCTCCTCACTTTATCAATACAAGTGCAATCCTTCTGAATGCGATTTATTTCTAACGGACAATGACATACCTCACCAGTGCCATAGGCTCATGACGAACTATGCTAACAAAGTCTAGATCCCCAGACCCCGGTCTAGGAAGGATTCTAATTCTAGCACCTTGGGTAATGAAGTGCAGGTTTCTTTAATTGAGTGAAATAAATCGTGCGATCGCATAATTGATCATACAAATTCTGCTACATCTTCACCATACTTGAAAAGAGACACGTTTTTCGCCCAGTTCGATTACCAATCAAGGGTGTGGATTCCTATCCCCCCAACTTAAACGAAAAAGTGGGTCAAATCTGGGGAAAAATATGAATTTTGTGAATTTGACAGCACTTAAAGCGATTTTTCCAGCCTAGTCCCCCAACCTTTCTGTTCTGGAGAGGCTGCGATCTTGCTACCAGTGCTTATCCGAGAGCATCACCACTGAGGGAGGGTCACTCACTCCTGCAATGGTACGACACACCTCCTATGCTGCGATCTCACCTGGCGGGAGGTTCTTGGCCGAGGCTCTGTTATACCACACCAGCGCCGCCAGCACCGCCACGATCGCAACCACCACCATCCACATGGTCACTAGCTGCTGCGCTGGTCGGCCCACGTCCTCAGCACACTGTGTACGCTCCTGCGCCTACTGCCAGCGCTGCGCGGAGACGTCCCCGCTCCTCGCTCGCCGCGTCTGCACTGAGTGGTGTCGAGTGCAGCCGCCGATGACCTCACAGTCAGCTCAAGGTCATCACGAGGATGAGAGAGCACACAACCGCGAGCCTGGGTGTGGCACGATAGCAGTTTGAAAGATTGGGGACAAGTATTGACTATTGTGGGGGCTGGGGCAAAGAAACTTGCGCAAAGAAACTTGCGCAAAATGACACATAAATTTGCTAAATTTGAAGCGTTTATAGTCAAAACAACATATATTCTATTTTTGCATTTGAAATATACCTAGCTAACCACTTCTAATTTCAAAATGGTCAAATATATAATTCTCGATGTGACTAGAGGTAACTAGAAGAAATTCAAAACTGCACAAAATTTGGATTTTTATATTTTTGTTTAAAACTAAAAACACCACCTTGTAGAACAGCTCATTGCGAGTCTAACGATATAAAGGAAATCTAAATTACCATAAAAATTATTAGAGATATGGGCTGGTAAATATTAACCTGCACAGTTACCTGGCAAAAACGCCGGAGGCAATATCTCCCCAACCACTGCTTGGATCGCCGTAAAACTTGTACAGCTAGTTTCAGTGCCCGGGATCACACTATGTACCTATTTTTGTCAAAATGAGTTGCATGAGGGTGTTATTTCCATTTATTTTGGTCGATTTTGCGTGGAATGATGTCGTTCCCATGTAACACTTGCGATCTTGGCGAAGAACAAAGGATGCGAAGCGCTTTGCTCATAACTAAGCAGGACTGATTATAATCGCATTAACATATATGCTTACTGTTATGGATATTTTTGGCATTTGATCACACAAATAAGTACGATAGTAAAACATGAACTAATACCGAAGAAATATAAAACTAATACCAGCTTAACACTCGACATTTCAATTATATTTTTATTGCACTTTGGCGAATGTATAACTGCACCAATAATAATACAAGTCTGCTATGGTTTCAGATTGTTTGAGGCCTATCCAGATATGAAGGAGGCCTTCCCAGCGTTTCGGGATGTTGATTTCAGCGAGCTGAAAAACTCTCACCAGCTTCGGCATCACTCGTCCAGGTGAGCGATGGACGTTCCAGCACTGTGGCATGAACGAACACGAATAGATGATAATAGGTGTGGCCTGAGCAGTTGTGTTCTTCGCAAGCGAATGAATTGTCGAAAATATTGCACTTGGCACAAAATATAAATCCTAAAAAGTACATCACATTCAAATGATGTTGGCGCGAATAAAACGTACCATATCCAAAGACGAAACTATAATTATTAATTATGTACTTATTTTAAAATTCATTTACCAAACACCATAAGGGAGATAGCTATTTGAAGACAAAAAATCAGGATTCACAGTTATGAAATAGCCGTACGATGCCTTTATATATGGCCTTAAATAGGGTTGATTTCTATGACGAGGTTATTGATTATATTTTCGATATTCAATGTAAATTTCTATGTTGATCCTTCATCGAAACAAAACACTTTGACGTGTCGGAAAAACGGCACAGCTCTGTAAACACTGTGGCAGTCGCGATGGTGGCAATCTGTTGGCAGTGATGGACTACGTTACGCTACGGCATGGTTTCCAGTAACACGTAGATCAATAAATCGTTCCGTAGCGTAATCATAGTATTTCGTGGCGTACAGCCGAAGAATATTCAAATAACGTAACTGCTACGCTTGGTATTTCGTAGCATAACATGAGGGGTCGGCCCCACAGCGGGAGAAACAGTGGGTGGGCAAATATTGCACCCCGAATTAACCCTACTTCATACGGACAGACAGAACTGCTTTAATTAACCTGCGTGGGGAAGGGAGATTCTGCAGCCCCTCCTCTCAGAGCTCTCGAGAACCGCTCGGTCGGTTTCAGTGGGACAAACAGCATTCTATTTTGCATGAGAAGATAGTTTTTAACCCGATTTTTGTTCTTCAAAATTGGGGGAGGTGGCAAAATACGAATTGTGTTGGTGTTTCCTGAAAGGCCATTACGGTCATGTGGTTAAAGCCGCCGGGGTCAGAATCTGCCAAGGCAATGAATAGAGTTAAGAAGACCCCATAACAAGGAGGCCCTCGCTAACATGCATTAATGCTGAGCAGTTCCTAAATACATAGGCAGTTGGAATAAATGTCTAGTTGTAGTTGTGTTCCTTCAAATAATCGGGAGATGTTCGAGGAGGAACATATATAGATAAGCGTGACGCGATTACCGATATAGACTCCACAGTGCACAGTCAACATAGGCCCTACAACATTAACCAGGAAAGTGTTCAGGGGATGCTTTAGAGGAGGCTTATAAAACCACAACTTATTCAAAGAATGCTCCTAGAAAGACAGACGTGGATAATTTTGATGAGGCCCCACAAAAATAGCAGGTCCTTTCTCAAATGGGGCACTTGCCCCTCCCCCGACACAAATGCATGGCGCTGCCCTGCAGAACATATGTTGCTGATGGTAATGGGGATCTCATTGGCATCTTACACATAACATAGCTGAGGGTAACCTTATTATTAAACTCTAGCGTCTTATTAATCGGTGGTTAGATTACCGTTTCCCTGTTTCCCTGCAATTAAGGCGCCATCAAGTATTGATTCAACTCGCCGTTGACAGGTGTCGCAGCCGAAAGTGACTGGGGGCAAATATTGCTCCTCAGTCGAGAAGTGGATACTCTTTGTCACAAACGTTTTGAAAATGCTAGATATATTTTGCAGTAAAAGCGGTGTGCTTTTTTAGCGGTGTGTTATTTTTGTTTAGTTTGTATAGTGCCTAGATTTGTACAGCTAAAAGGGAGTGTGCCTACTCTTTTGAAATGTCAAATATATTTTTATTACGATAAGAAGCTATTGGTTTGATCATTGGTTACGATAAAATTCACGTCTGGAGCCCCTTTAGTTGAATTTTTACTTATATTTTGTTTTGCATTAGTTTTGTTTCAAAACTCATAAACTCATAAGTCACTATAAACAGAGTAACGAAGATGTTACCTATAATGGCGCACCAAAGACGATAAACAAACCTATAGAGCAATGTATGTGTTTTTTATATATCGAGGCTCTGTTCGGCAGCTGCTCATATCAGTGCTCAATAGTTGTTTTCTATTGGCCAGAGTAACATATATGCTGCGTGAATAGGGCATGTTTCTCAGTTAGCAAAGCTCTCTGGCGATTATCGATAATTAAGTTCTCGTCGAAGTGATGTGGTTGGCGACTTTGAAATATCTGCAACTAAAGGAATTCTGGGAATCTAGTACATGGCTAAATTCAGAAAAAAATATGTTCTACAGACTAGTGTCAACAACTCCACATGACCAATGTGAGTAGGCACACTCCCTTTAATTTACGGTTAACTTGGCTTTCATCGAACTCGTAGATTGTGACATCACTCAATTTGCAGTATTATAAAAGTTCTCCATTTTCTCAGTTTAGTTTTGTATGCATAAAACATAATTCCGAATCATTTGAACGAGTTTTCGAGGTAAGGTTCCGCGCTAAGCAGAGCTTGCTGCACAGACCCTGACCGACCCATCATACCTTGCAACTCCTGGTAAACGGAAAATTTCGAAGCGGAAGTCCTGCCTACCCGAACATACTGGACAAGGTCCACCCCGCCATCTGGCGTCACCTGACCTGTGCGAGTGCGACGAGTGCGACCGCTGCCACCAGTCGCAGGCCATCCTAGTAAGGGACAAATAGCGAGTGCCGAAGCAACTCGAACCCGACCTGCCACACTGAGAGAGGTCTGAAACCCAGCGCTCTCCGTCCTTGCCATTGGAGAGGACAAGTCAACATTGGCGGATCTAGGATCTAGTTTTTGGCGCCATGGGGGCATCACCCCGAAAAAGTTAATCAAAATTAAAAAAAATCGTCGGATTTCGCTGCCGCATTGCTAGGACGTTTTAAAATAACTTTCCTTAGAACAGTTGCGTATATCTCCTTCTACATCAGGAAATGTGTAAATTTGCGCCGATTTCAGGTGTTTTTTTTTGGGGGGGGGGGCATTTGCCCCTGATGCATTTTGGCCTTTGGGGCATTTTGCCCCTGATCCAGAGGTATTTTGCCCCTGGATCCGCCAGTGCCAGTCAATGCTGGATAAACTTGGGAACTAGATAGCTTTATGAGTTGCACATCTATTGCTTTTGCGAATGGTCCTTAGGAGAACAACGTAGACCTGTGGCGTGCCTGATACAGGCCTCTGTAGCCGGACCGTCTGTGTGACCCACGCCTAGCGGCTCTCATCAAAAGCTAAGTGTTTTGGCCTTCCGCCAGATGGCGTTCATCAGTCACTTCCCGCGCGTGTCATGTTTTATGTTGTTTCTCGCGCGCCCCCCCCCCCCCCATTTGTTTATTTCTTCATGCCTTCGCAACTATTCACTCTTCGGTGCCGTGCACGCCGCACACATCTCACTCATATTTGCATCTTTATTGCTATTCACTCGTCTTCGTTATCACTTTGTATTCTGTCTCACTACATTCGTTTTGTTCATTCATTTCTGATATATGTGCTTTTATGAAATATATAGATCCTATTCTCAACCAAAATCTTCTCCCATCCCGCGCTACCCATTGGTACCCGACTGCCTTTTGGGAGGAATCCGTACACTTGTAATATCACAGCAGTCTTAAAAGGCTTTGCGACGACGACTTTGAGTTCGGAGTTCTACTCCAAATAGGCTCTTTCAGGATTTACCTTTGGATGTTTCCCGTGCTCGCTAATAATTAATCGCAGCAGTCTTACAAGGCCTTTGCGACGACACTAGTCGGTCGGGGGGCAAACTTCCCTGAAGAAAGTAACCCTTAAATTACATATTTCCTACCCTTCAATACTTCTTCTATCCAACGTCTCGTCCTCTCCTTACTCCAAACCAGCTGTATGGTGTACCGGACCACGTCTGCAAACGGTGCGCTACTCCACCATGGCACGCTGCTCCACCCGACAAGACTTCTTCGCGACACGTCTGCCAACGGGCGCGTACTGCACCCGACAAGTTCTCTCCCGGCATCGACTCATCCGGCACGTACTCACCGGCACATACGCACCTGGCAGTACGCCACGATGACGTTCGACTTCACAGGCCACTCCCCGGTCACGCACTAGCCGCTCACTGGCTAAGCTCAACCGGCGGACTCACCAACAACTCGTATTTGGCCACGCGCCATTTACGGCTAACTCACGGTGGATTCAACAAGCGGAGCTCACTGGCCAATATCCCCGGTCAATCACCAGCCGTCACAGGCCATCCCGGTCAGCATGCCGACTCATGGGCCAGTCCCGGTGACGAACCGCAACCCAATCCATCGATCATGTCATCGACTTCGGGCGGAGGGGACGCAGTCTCCGGCCGCGCTGAAGCCAACTTGTGGACGGCTCGCCTTCAGCTCTGCGACTCCAGCTCGGGATCATCATCTTCTCAAAACCGGAAATCTGGGCGGGGGGTGTTTATGTGCGTGCATGATACAGGCCTCTGTAGCGGACCCTCTGTGTGACCCACGCCTAGCGGCTCTCATCGAAAGCCAAGTGTTTTGGCCTTCCGCCACCCAGCTAACAATTTGGCGTTGTCGCTACGTTGTGAAAAGGTTGCAACACAGCTACACAACGTTGTGATAGTGTAATTTTGTAGACTCCCAGGAACGTTGTCAAACGTTACTTGTGACGCTCATAAAACGTTGAAACAACGTTGCTACACGTTACTTGGACAAGCATAGCTAACGTGACTTACGTGGTTGATCATTGATCTTAGTAAGATGGTGAATATGCTCAATTAATATAATTGTACCACATTGCGAGCTGTTCTTCCTAAGTTACTAGAACAAAGTTGTGACATCGTAAGATACAAGTTGCTGTAACGTTGACACGAGTTTATCAACTTTTCTTCACCAATATTTAGCGGCGTGGCAACGTTGTTAAAACTTAAAATTTCTCATATTTGTTTTTCACAGACGTTCTACATCGGTATCTGTTACCTGGGCATGATGGGCGCTTCATCAGTCCTTCCCGCGCGTGTCATGTTTTATGTTGTTTCTCGCCGTTTGTTTATTTCTTCATGCCTCGCAACTATTTACTCATCGGTGCCGTGCCACGCCGCACACATCTCACTCATTATCATCTTTATTGCAGTTCACTCGTCTTCGTTATCACTTTGTATTCTGACTCACTACAGTCGTTTTGTTCATTCATTTATGATATATGTGCTTTTATGAAAATATATGAGATCCTTCTCTCAACAAAAATATTTCTCTATCCCGCACCTTCCACAGACCCGCCAATCAATAACGTGTTAGGTGTCATACACCCAAGGCTATATAAACAGGTAGGCTGCTCCGCCCGCAGAAAGTGGCAATACCCGACAGTAGCGCCATCTCTGAATT